>JAVSBS010028415.1:28537-72656 GCA_033124195.1 Coracias cyanogaster | reverse complement strand
AATGGCCTCAAGTTGCACCAGGGGAGGTTTAGACTGGATATCAGGAAGAAGTTCTTCACTGAAAGAGTGATTAGCCACTGGAACAGGCTGCCCAGGGAGGCTGTGGAGTCATCAGGAGGAATGTGAAATTTTTTATGTTGTTCTGTGTATTCTGTTGCAAGACCTGCCATCACTGAAAAATCAATAGGTTATAGCTGAAAAATCAATAGGCTACACTGATATAAAGTATAGGAATATATTGATATTTAAAGACTCACATACTTTTGTGTTCCTCAACACATTGATTCTGAAGATGACTTCAGGCATCAGGTCTTAAAGTAGCAATAGGGCTATTTGTGACTTCTGAAGGTAAAAATTCCACAGCTGGATTATTGACATTCCTCTATTCCTTAGTCCTTTAGTTTGAGAGCAGAGATGATACAGAGAAGGAAATAGTTATGAATTAGTTTGATTGCAGTTCAGTAAGGAGTTTGAAAACCGGGTCCAACATCACAGGTGAAGAAGCATGCAGTATGGTGGGGGTTTTAAATTTCTCTATTGCCTACCTAAATACACCGGCCTATTTGCTTAATTGTGATTTTTATTTGTTTTAATTCTCAAAATGCAAGACCCATCAATAAGTTTAAGAGGACCTATTCAGCTATGCAATATCCCACACCACAACTGTCAGAGCTGTTAATTGCTAGCTTCTGGAAAACCAAGGTGTTACACTCACCACTTGGCTTTGTTGTTCCGGAATACAGTGCAACAGAAAGCTGAACCACAAAGGAAGATAAACTCCCTGCCACCAGGGGTATGTTGTTTTAAGATGTTATAATCCCTACTAGACAGAGTGTTATAGTTCCCTCTTTTCTATATTCTCCTGCTATGATTCCTTCTTTACACTCTCCTACGTTCCTTAACTCTTCCTGTGAAGCAGGAGCCCACCATTGCTTTCCTGGACTGCTACAGCATTTACTTTGAATGAAAAGTACAGCACATTTTATCAGCCTGCGGGTTGTGGAAGTGATCTTCACAGCTAGATGGCAACAAAAGAATTCCACTAGGCTTCCTTCAGTAAAAAGTGAGAAGTGTAATGTTGTGAGAGCATTAAAAGCAGCTGCCTGACTCTAATGTCAGCAACAGTCTCCTTCAATTTAAATATTTGCAATAGCCATAATTAAGCACTTAGTAACTGGCATTGAGTTAAAATAGAAATACATTACATAGTCTTACTGCTGTGCAGATTCTAATTCAGATTTATACCCTCCTTGGCTTTGTGCCTAGGATAAGTCTTGTGATTTAAAGGCTGTTTTACACAGTGTAGAAATTGTCATAGAAAGCAAATTATCTTCTAGGTGATTAACAGAATTTGACTTTTTCTGGAAGCAGCTCCCTGAAGAGATCACACAATGTTCTGTTCTCCTTCCCCTGTTTAAAAACTGAAGAGATTTGAGTCTGCGAATAGAGGAATGGTCTGTCTGGGTCACTGCATCTTGACTCTGGCTTCTGGAGGCTATCACATCATCTAAACTTTCTAAACAGTTTTTTTCCTCATCCTCTAAAGCTGGTGTTGAAACTGGTGATCCTTTTACACACAGTTACTGTCTCTTAAGAAGAGGTGTTAGGAACCTGGGCTGACCATGCTTCCTGAAAAGACACATATGTAAACAAATGCTGGTTGGGGTTTGCCCTCAATTTTATTCTTTTGGAAGCTGAGCAGAGCAAACCACCACAGAGTGTACAATGGTAACAGAAATACAGATCTTGGCATTCCTACCCAGAGACTCTCCCTCCTGCTGTAGGAGCTCCAATGGTAAGGTTTTGTTTCTTAAAGCTTTTGATTCTAACAGAAAAAAATGCAACATTGTAGCATAAAAATCAAATTCTATTACAAAAAAAAGTTATATTTTTATTCTTTTGTGCCTCTGTTGTGCCTGTATGACCCAAATTTTTCTAATTACACTGTAAAGGTAAAATAAAGATTAAAGTTCAACCTTGTAGCAAATAGGCACACTGGGAGATTTCCAGCAGACCTGAATTTGTTCCAAATGTATTTTATTTTACTTCAGAGCGCAATATACAGACTGTGGCTCCACTTCTCGCTGCCTCACAGGCAGCCATTTTCTGAGCTGTTTCTCTGGCCATGAAGCCGTGTTGAAGGATCTTGAACTGTCTTTCCCGACTCTCTTCCAGTTCTTTCCAATGGTTCCATTGCAAAGAATCCTGCAGAAAAGACACACGGATGATCAGGCTGCAGATAATGCTGTGGCTTTTTTAGAGGTTACACTGAGCTGCTATTTGATGATCTGGCTGGCTGGGAACACAGTTTATTTGCTAATATGATTGGGAAACTTGTCAACGTCAAACTGGGCGCGATGAACAGAACCCTAACTCAAGTGGGTTGCCCCATTTAAGATGAATTAAAGACAGCTGCAACACTCCACAAAATGTTAAGTCAAGATAAAAACTACATCTCGATGGCTTGCTCCGATGCTGCTACCTTTCCTTCTTTGCCAACAGTTTATTCTTGAAACCAGAAATGAGGATTTGCACAAATCCTATCAGTCTCTAATGGTTTTCTGATCCAAAAGCTGAGTTCACAAGGTGGCATTCACAAAGAAGCTGAGAACAAACAGAAAACTGCTACTTTTTAATCTGATTCTTTGCTTAAAATGGTAGAACGATACTTTTTAAAAATTAATGATAGTTTTCCTTATGGTTAGTTTTCCAAATTGCAATTTGAATTCTGCAATATAAATATTTTATTAAAATGTAATAGTGATTTATAAACAAATCTTACCTTGACTTCTATCAGCACAAACCCATTGGGCCCAAAAAGCCACCACAAATGTAACTGAAGCCACAATCTGGGACATTAATACAAGGGGTTAGTGTAACTTTTTCCCCCACTTACTGAGGAACCTAAAAAGCAGGAGTACACACTGAATGCCAGGTAACTGTTGCAGTCTAACTAAGGGAGGCATTTTTTCCTACAGACACACTAACAGCATTTTCAGCAATATGCAATTCAACTACAACAATGTTGCTGAACGTATCTGTTCAGAATTGAACCGCTCCCCTGTCCTAACGTTTGGATAGGGCCGTGCAGAGCTGAACAGCACGGATGGAAGACACCAAACCTGCTACAGAATTTACAGTAACCTTGATTTTTTTCTATTTTTTTTTTTACAGGTGTCTTAACATTTGAGTGGAACATGAACAAAACCACTGTGACATCTGTGACGTTAACTGTGTAAAGCTAAGCTCAAGAAACACAAAATCACACTTCAAAATGACTTTAAAACCCTGGCTTTTCTGCTCACTCATATGACACCAGAGCACTCATACAGACTCACATCAGGTAGTGAAAAGTTCTAGCTGTGAATTTATAATTTCTCTTTGTTTATTTTAAAATGTCTCATGTCTTCAATTATATGTCTGCTTTTCTTTGAAGTCTGAATTTTTTTCTTCTGCTTTACTCTGGACTCCATTCAGCACAGTGTTTAAGCATGTGTTCAAAACCTTAGTTCAGAAAGCCAGCCCAACTTAGGAAATGCTTTCTTCAAACAGGTCTTGATTTTTTCTTCGCTAAAGGGGATAGACCTAGTTGTCTATATAAGGACCTACATGTTTTGCTTGCCTCACATGGGGATTCTGAAGGCAGCAAACATTGATACTCTGAAAGATTGCACTATTTTGGTTTTAAACTACATACACTTGAAAAATACAGTTTTCCTCTTCATTGGATTCAGCTTCATCTAACTTTCTCACAAAATAGATAAAGAGTTATTATTATTTTAACGGATTGAGAGACTTAGTTCTAATATCACATTGGGCTAGTCCAGTTTTTAAAAAGTGATCCCATCACAACTGTTCACTTCTGTGGTCCATGTGCTGTGGTCCATGTACATGTATATGAACCACTGCTCAGCGTCTGCCACGCGCGAGGCAATGGCAGAAGCAGCAGCAGCAGCAGGAGCAGCAGTTCCTCACTGGTTGTCTTTATAAGACAAGATAAGATAAGATGCTGTTTTGATAGCATGCGAGTGTGTGGTAGTAAGAGCGGGAAGCTTGGTGATGTATGGGTGCGCTCTGCTCTGCCTAGCACAATGTGTGACAAGAAGGTGAGGTTAAGGACATGGTTTGGAGAAATGGTGCCTGTGCAGGAAGCAGGGTGCTGCTACTGCCAGTCATGTGTGGCACCATCTGCCTCTGCCCCCCTTGCCAGCACTGGCAGTTGAGCAAAGGTCTGGGAACAGCAGGTCTATTACAGAGCTTTCCTCCTTATGTAACTCCCAGACCTTCTTTGATGCGATGCTGGTTTTCTGGGGGGTCATCTTTAAGAGTCCTGCTTGCTTTTTACGCTCCATTGTTTTTTCTACAATCTTTTTCTGCAGGTTTAAAATGCGTTCATCTTTGATAGGCCTTTCACCAGACTGAGACTTTATTTTCTTTTCTTCTTGCCTGCAAAGTTGAAAAGAAGCAATGAGAAGGTAAAGTAACATCAACCCACAGAGTAAATCTATCTGAGCATATATTGCCTTGATAATAATAGATTTGCTCTGGCTTCTGGGAATCAGTTAGACTCAAACCAGGTTTAAATCATATCGCTCTAATGTGGTATTCAAAACTTGCTTCTTGTTGTTTACAGAACACCATTACTAAACAGTATAGAATAATTTCTTCCCACAGGATGCCAGGATGACGTTATCTGAAGTATTTCAAGCCTGACATGACATGCTTTAGAAAAAGCATGTGCAAAACCTGCGGTATACTACTGCAGCTTTTTTCCTATGGAGTTTTCCTTATATGATCATTAGTATTCATCTCGATTGCTGTATTCCTTGGCAAATGAAAGATATTCTCTTCTGTGTAGCCTCAATGCCCAGATTCAGAATCTATGGGATGGTGATGTATTAAATAAGGTTAGTTGGTCTAGAGAGCATAAATTGATAGCACCATGTGCAGCATAAAAGGAAAGCATATGAGAGAGGTTATTGGATAGTCTTCCTTTTCTTCCTTCTATTGTAGCTACTTTTCTGTCCTGTGGAGTTTACATTTTATCTTTTTTTTTCGCTTTACTGTCACTCAACAGGCAAAATTTACCACAGTGTTTTCAATATGAGACACATTCTTCTCAAGGAGCTGGAGGAAGGGGAAGAAGGAAGGCGTTCCTTCTGATGCTAAAGCCACCAACTTCCCTTTAAAGGTGTCTGTATTGAGATTCCAGGGATCCAAATGCTTCTTTCATCTTGGGAGAGAGATGACTTTTGCCTGCCTTGTTAGCTTCATCTTTTCTAATAGGAAACTCTCCATAACAGCAGGTATTCTTCAGGGCAGCCATTCCAGACTAGAGTTCCCCAAATCCTCAGGAACTGGATGAAGGGGAGATTTGACCTGTGTAACATTGTGGAACTCTAAATAACGGGCACTGGTTAGCTTGGCTTCTCAGTTCCAGTTGCCTTCCTGAGACACTTCCTGAACCTCTCTGCTGTTGCTGTCACACTATCTAGTTAGGATAACACTTCCTTATCTTCCTTAATACTGTGAAATACTCTGCTACACTGAGATTCATTTTTAACACTACTCTGTAAATCTAGAAATTAGGTACTATCACTTAATCAAATTAAGAACATGGATTATTTCTATCTGCATTGTAACAAGGCATTGCATTCTAAGGGATATAGCAGAATATAACAATAAGGTTTTATGTAAATTCTTGATGACTAAACATTGTCAGTGGGAATAAGCAACCAAACCTTTGCTTACACGCAAGTCCAGATTCTTGTAAATACAATTACAGGAAATACAGCAAGAGGTTTAACATCATGAAGAAGCAGCAGCTGCTTCTGAATTAACATTGTAAATAGTTGCTTATCCTCAGAGTAATATTCAGTTCTACATGAAGTCATGTGCCTGTCATCTACACTGTTCCAAAAAGCTGCCAATCCCACAGACTTTCAGATGCCACACCACCTTGTAACAGAAACTTAAAAAGGGGAAGGAATGAAAACAGAAATTTTAAAATTCCAGTATTCTGTGATGCTCAGTTGAGAACTTTCAGGACTTGAGACAGAAAAAGGTCATATGATCCACCACCCTGTATCACGTATTTGCTAAGGAGTAAGGTAACAGCCAGTCAGAACAGGGTAGTACGTAATAAGAAAAACCCTCTCCAGATTCAATAGAAAATTATGTGAAAATTTATTTTAAAAATATGCAGAAACCCACTTTAATTTTATATTTAAGTTTATTTACCAGCTATTGGTATTGAATGAGCACCTTGAATGAAAACCAATCTTTAAGAGTAAGACTAGTCCCTAAGATATAACATCAAACCTTTGGTCCACAAGAGAATTCGTCCATTTTCTTTTCTTTTGGTCTTGGACAAGAGTCTTCGATCCCTTTGTGAATCTGCCATAATTTAAAAATTATTTTCCTAACAACAGGTTTGAAGACATTTGTAATATTTTGAAGTCCATATATATTTGAAATGGTTTAAGAAACTCTATTTTTTGCTTAGTGACCTTGTCAGAAAGTAAACTTTGAAGTTTTTGAATGTGCTTATGGAAGTTTGTAGTAGTGTGTGGTTTAAGTATAAACTACTCAGAGGAGGAAAAGTAAGGGATTAATAACAGATTCAACAAAATATGGATATGAAAACTTTCACAAGCAGTGAAAGTTTATTTTATCTATCACTGATTTTGTTCTTTATTCACTTTCCCTGTAAGCTATGTGTACAGACAACAGCAGAAAGATTTTGAATCACTATGATGAAGTACAGAACAATTCCTTTAGTTATGGGTAAAATGCAAGTGTCTTTCTAGTTAAAACAATATTCCAGGCATCATAAACTGCAGTTGACATCTCATATTTGTTGTCGCAATGATTTACTTAGTAAATATTATGAATTTTAATATATATTGAATAAAAATACCATCATTAAAGGTTTTACTGCAGGAAATGAAAATGTTTGGAACAGTTGGATTAGGTCTTCCCAGCTGTGTTTAAAAAATGAGGAATTTTAAGATTTGCACAAGTGATTCCTCCTGAAAACCACATTTTGCTCTTCATTTTACATTTTCAAACTCCAGCTGTACATCAAAAGTATAAGGAGATAGATGTGTCACAGCTCTTAACTGACTCAATCCTTGTAGGTGACGGAGTAAAAATGGCTACTTGACCATCTGAGGCACAAAAATACCAACTTAAGCAACTAGGGCTGTATTTAAAAGCTTACCCTACAAAATGGAGTCTTGTGCAATAAACACAAATATATTTTTAAAAGCAGAAGTAGGATTGCCTCATAGTGGCAACAAAACTTTTTTTTTTTTTTTATTTCCTCATACTCTCATTCTCAGTGACTAGGGCTGCTGGCACCTCACTGCACCTTGCCTTTTTTCTGTCCTGCACTACATAATTCTTAGCTATTGCAGTGAAGAAAATGAATATATCTAACTGTTAACAGTTCACTGTTAAGGGAGTCATTGTTTTGACATTTAAGAACACTACACTATTAGGTTGATTACTATTTTGTAGTAATGTGAGGGATTTAACCACTCAACATTTGACTCCCTTCCAAAACAATTACCTTGTTAAGCACCTAATTTTAGGTGGGGAAGTGATTGTTATTCATAACAGTGTTTTCCTTTTTGAAAATAAGATTATTTCTTCACTATGAGGGTGGTGGGACACTGAAACAGGTTGCCCAGGGAAATTGTGGATGCTCCACCACTAGATGTGTTCAAGACCAGGTTAGATGGGGCCTTGTAGAATCTGGTCTAGTTGGAGGTGTCCCTTCCGTGGCAGGGAGGTTGGAACTAGATGATCTTTAATGTCCCTTTCAACCCAAACCATTCTATGATTCTATTATTATGAAGCTGTGTAATCAACGTTAATTCACAGAATCACAGAATGGTTGAAGTTGGGTGGGACATCCAGAGTCATCTTGTCCACACCTAACTGCTCAAGCAGGGCCACCTATAGCCAGTTGCCCAGGACCATGTCCAGATGCAGACTCCACAGCCTCTCTGGGTAACCTGTCTCAGTATTTGGTCACCATCACAGTAAAAAACTATTTCCTGACATCTCGTGTTTCCTCTTGTACCTCTTGTCCTCTCACTGGTCACCACTGAGAAGAGCCTGGCTCTGTCTTCTTTAAAGCCTCTCTTCACATATTTGTATTTCTGATCCATCTTTGCTGATAATTTTCCTCACCTCCTGTTTCAGAACTAGTGAAGAACCCATTTCCAGCAGTAGGGACTGAGAAACTAAATCACACTCCCTTATTGCAAACTCATACAGAATTCTTAAGTATTTATGAAATTTGTGAAATTAATGAAGTCACAAATATTATGAAGTACCAAACCCAAGTCCTTTCCATTGCTAATTATTCAGCTTTTTTCATTATTCTAGGCTATGTTTTTTAAGTTATTAAGCAAGAGCCACAGATAGGGATAGCATGGCACATGTTCCCTCCCCTTTTACATCCTTCCATATCCATGTGCAGCTTGCCCCTTCCCGCAGTTGTGTGATGCACCACAGGGCTGTGCTGCCAGGGTGTCTTACAGGTTTTGGAGGATGGAGCTCCATTCTCCTCTCATCAGTCAGAAGGCCTTTGACCCCCTGAGGCAGACCTGGACACTCCAGGGAACACCTGCTTTAGGGAACTTGTTCTACTTGGAAAGGACTATCACAGGCATTCATCCATAACCCTTCCTTCTGCTTGTTCTCCTCTCTCTCCTTATAACCAGCCTTCCCCCTTGTCATCCTGCCATGGCTGCCCTCACACCATTTCCATCCTTTCCCACTCCAGGCCAAGAGAGAGGTGTTACACTGGTGTGAGGTCACTGCCCCTTGGCAAGGTGGGGTTTGAGTGCCGGCAGTGGCAGGGAGAAAAGAGAGTTCTTATAAACATACCAAAATTTTTAATCCAGTGCTAAGCCCCCAGCATACTACACCATTACTACAGTGTGAGACGGGGAGGTGGTAAGCTTTGGTGTTAGTGGGAGTCTGTCCATCTTCCTCATACACAAGGAAGTCAAGGAGGATTAGTGTCAGTTCAGTGTCACCCTGGAGCTGCAGCTGCTACCTTCACCTGTATGTTGCCCTGACTTGAGAGGAGACAGCAGGTACCATCCTGACGCTTGAAAATGCGCAGGAAGACAGACAAAGCAGGAACATAAGCAAGAACCAGAACAAAGCTGGCGTCATGAATGAGGCCATACCTGGAGTACTGTGCTCAGTTCTAGGCTCCCCAGAGAGACAGGGAACTAGTGGAGAGAGTCCAACAGAGGGTATGAGGATGATTAAGGGACTGGAAAACCTCTCCTACAAGAGAGATCTGGGGCTGTTTATCCTGGAGAAGAGAAGGCTGAGAGACGATCTTACCAATGTTTAAAAATATCTGAAGGGTGGGGGTCAAGAGGATGGGGCCAGTCTCTTTTCAGTGGTGCCTAGTGACAGGACAAGGGGCAATGAACACAAACTAGAAAAAAGGAAGTTCCACCTCAACATAAGAAAAAACTTATTTACTGTGAGGATGACAGAGACCTGGAACAGGCTGCCCAGAGAGGCTGTGGAGTCTCCTTCTCTGGAGACTTTCAAAACCTGCCTGGACACATTCCTGTCTAACCTGCCCTAGGTGAAATGCCTCTGGCAGGGGGGTTGGACTAGATGATCTCCAGAGGTCCCTTCCAACCACTACCACGCTGTGATTCTGTGATTCCACCTACCTTACATATGTGCCAGTGGCTGGTTGGGGGCATAGATGTGCCACTGTCACCTATGTGAGACAAACAAAAAGGTAGTGTGGTGTTCACTAGACAGGCTCGCAGAGGAATTGAGTACGTGAAGTTTGCTGAGGTAACTTTCCTCTGGATAGTGTTATTAAACCACTTGAATGGTGAAAGCCTGCAGTCTCAAAACTACACTAAATCCAGCCCAAAGTAAAACTGCCCAAACCTCAGATGCTGTGGATGGAGGGAGCCTCAGCACCACCTCGTTTGATCCGCTGCTTGGTGCCTTAAATTACTTGCAGTAATAGAGGTAGCCTTGCTGGAACGAAAGGGAATTGTACCTGAAGTATACAGGCACATAACCTGGGTACATTAGCATGTATTCAGACACTCATAAGTCTTTTGTTGCTTACGTTTGAAAGCTGAGAACTCAAATGTTTCTCCGCTTCACATGCCAGCGCTGATTCTCAAACTGTGTGAAATTCTAGGAATTAAAGGGCTGTCCGGTGAATATACTGAATTGATTCTTAAGTGTCTGCAAGCACTCACAAAGACACTGCTGTGATGGATGTCATGGCTTATGGTCTGTTAAAGGCTGATGCCTCTGTAATTTTTCATGTTTCATTTCCTATTTTGTTTAATATAGCTCATTATATGCTTGCTCAATGTGCTGCTTTTGTGCTGATGTATGTCTGTTTGTAATTGATATTGAAAGCAGCCTGCTTGGTGGGGACCCAGTTAAACTCCAGCTGACACTAACTAAAGCACGTTCGTTTAGCAAAGCTTAGCCACCATACTTCAGCTGATTAGCAGCAGCCTTCAACATAATGCAATTTAAGATATAAGACGTAATTTTATATTGATGCATAAGGCTATCTTATGAGAGCCATTGGTGAGATTTGCTATTCTATCCCCACAATTAATTCTGCAAACAAAAATTTGCTTTTTACAACTCCCGTGCAGTGTATCAATGATACAACCCAAGCAATTAATCACACATGCTGACTTGATAGATATTTCAGGATTCTAAGTCTGCAAGTCAGGTTTAACACACAAAGCCCACAGTTTGTTTAGAGAGAAAAGCCGCAGCAGTGTCCAGCATTTGTAACTACGCCAGCACAGCCCTGTACTCAGCACTGGTGAGGCCACAGCTTGAGCACTGTGTTCAGTTGTGGGCGCCACAGTATAAGAGAGACATTGAGGTGCTGGAGTGGGTCCAGACAAGGGCAACAAAGCTGGTGAGGGGTCTGGAGAACATGTCTTATAAGGAGTGGCTGAGGGAACTGGAACTGTTTAGTCTGGAGAAGAGAAAGCTGAGGGGAGACCTTATTGCTCTCTACAACTACCTGAAAGGAGGTTGTATAGAGGTGGGTGTTGGTCTCTTCTCACAAGTAACAAGTGATAGGATGAGAGGAAATGGCCTCAAGTTGCACCAGGGGAGGTTTAGATTGGATATTAGGAAAAACTTTTTTACTGAAAGAGTGGTCAAGAACTGGAACAGGCTGCCTAGGGAAGTGGTTGGAGTCACCATCCCTGGATATGTTCAAAACACGAGTAGACGTGGCACTTCAGGACATGGTTTAGTGGCCAGGGTAGTGTTGGGTTGACAGTTGGACTTGATGATCTTGGAGGTCTTTTCCAACCTTAATGATTCTATGATTCCTGTATTAACAGACATAAACCAGAGTTTTGGATTCTGAATGAAAATGCATACAATGCACTCCCAAAGAACAACATTTCTGGCATACTTTGATGATGCCTTTTTATAACAGATGCTTCCAAGTTACGTACATAGATTGCCTGGGAGCCATGAAGAGAAATGTCTGTAATGGAAGTTTATATTGTTTTTATTTGGAGAGCAAAGAGGGCTCCAATAAAATGACTGTATTACTTATCATGAGTCTTACTAGAAGCTTGCAAATTAAGTGTTTAATTTCATTTGGATTCTACCATCTTTGGTATGCTGGTCTGTTCTAAAAAACATTTCAAATGTCAGGATAAAAAGTGAATCAATGTTAGCTTCTCATTCAAGCATGGCTTATTTCAGGATCAGAACAGCTTTAGATCTGAATTAAGGCAAAGAGTCTATTTTAAAGGAACTCAGACCTATACAAAATTCACCGACTGCACATCTAGCATAACAAATGGTTCTTTAAGTAGCTGCTAGTGAAACGGGTTTGATGTAGTATACAAGTTCTTAATGCTGAGTTTGTATCTCTATGGGCAAGCAGAGGCTTGAGTTGCTCCCACAGGCTTTCACAACACTGGAAGTTTAGCGATGAGAATGTATTTCCAACTCCACTTCAGGTTCCTTAGTCTTAAAATCTTTTCTCAATACATGCCATAGAAGAGAGGGTCACTGATCTATGTGGCCAGTCCACTGCAGCTGCCCTTATTGATTCATTAAATTCATTAAACTATTTTCTTAAGTACTAACACAGTAAAACTGCAGTCTTTGGAGATCAACTATCAGCAACAAACCAAATTACAGCTGAGACTAGTGACAACTAGTTAAATGAATCCATCAATACTGCCTGCTGTAACTGAGAGTTAGACCTGGATGAGAAATCAATAACATGAACTGCACTCTAAAAAGGCACCTTTGGTATCTCAGCAATAAACATGAATCTAAGACATATCTAAAGGTTTGTGGTTTTAGCCTGCTAGAATATGTCTTCAGAATGTCAACTTGAACGTCTGCTTGCAAAATAAATATGGTAAGACAAGGACTAACCTCTCAAACCCGGAAAAGGGAAAAGGTGAGAGACAACTTGTAAGAAAACAACAGCAAATAGTCACGATGCAGTAAAAACGGCATAAGATCAAAAGGTGTGCTGTATTTTATACTTTAATACAGGCTTTCTTCCTGCTCAGCTTTATTTGAAAATAGCTTTAACTTAGATTTTAAACTCTTTCTGGAAGAGACCTGTCTTCTGCATATGTGAAGCATCTATGATGGTTATGGATCCTTTATGACAATGAATAATAAATATGCTAATGAATAATAAAAATGAATAACGAATGCAGAATTTGATCAGAGAGCCTGTAAGCAAAGAAATTTCCCTTTGATCTACTGCTATAATATATTTAATTTATAATTTATTATTGTTATCAGAAAATCTCCTTCCTAAAAATATTTTTAACTTCTAGAATAAGGCCTGCCTTTCCACATAACAAATGAAGTTCAAGGGAGAAACCTGTAGCCCTAATGTATTAGTTTAGATGAAAATGAGAAACCGCTTTAAGTGGCAAGCTAGAATGATTCTAATAATGTCACATTAGTTCTGATTAGCTGAAAACCAGAAAAAAGGCAGAACTTCTTTCTCAATATATAATATTGGCTCTGTATCCTGGGGCAATGCTGTCAACACTAGCCTACAGAGTGTCTCCAATCATAAATATTGAAAAAGGTTTGTTAAATCTGATGCAATTTATTTTCAAGAATAAAAATGAAATCCTGGCCCCAGCGTAATACTTGACAAAAGCCATGCTGATTTGTAAAAGGGCAGTATTTTGCTCTCTACTTGTTTTTCTCCTCAAGGGGCTAGCAAAATACTACCAAAGTTGCAATGTCTTAAATGTCACATGCTGTTTTATACTGACTTTAAAGCAGCTGCTCGTCCAAGTTCTGCTCTGAACAGGGAAATCTGGTCCAGTTTGTCTAGAAGAAGTTGTTCCTTAGCTTGTTTTTCATGAATTATCTGGTCTCTCTTCTCTTCCTCTGCTGCCTTCTGTGCTTCTCTGAGTAGAGCAAGGCGTTCACGTAGTTCCACTATTGACATTTCACAAATTAAACCATGGCCACCAGTCTAGAGAACATGCAATACAGGTTTAAATAACACTGTAAATACCAAGGGGAGAGTAAATGAATAAACGCAAAGTATTTTGTGTTCCTAATCATGCTGAATAGATTTTGACTTCAAGAAATACAGGGATACCCAAACCTGTTATTTAGGAGCTTATATTCCATATGTGTAAAAACACAAGGCTTATAAAACAATTCATGAAAAATCACTGAAATATACAGTAGATTAATCATAGATACAACATATTTGCTGTCCAAAAGAATTCTAGTTAGTTTTAGTTAGACTTTTGAAAATTTAAAATGTCAAAAATCCCCAAAATAATGGCCTTTGTTTTTTTAGTCTGTAAAACCAGAACAGACTTTGCACTAAAAAATACAGGGGTTTTGTATTTACTTATTTATTTCCAAAGTATGGATTTGTTCTATGATGGCATCTACTAATTTTGTCTCAAAAGACTAGGACTAAACAAAACTTTGTACCCAGGAAATTCAGATCTGGATGCCCAAAGTTAAAATATACAAATCTGAATGTTTTTAAGGCTTTTTCACATCCACTTTGCAATAAGAGTGATAACGAGCCTGATTCTGAGAGGTAATGAGAGACTTTTGCACCTTCGTTTGCATCCGAAGACAGATCATTTCTAAATGGATTTGTGAACACTTGGAGATTTTGGCCCTTGTGCTTACATACACTCTCCCTTTCTCTATGTCTACAGATTTATACATCTTCATATATGGAAAACTTGCATAAACCCATACAAATACTGAGCTTTGGTGTACCTTTCTTTGCAAAATTTAATCCATTTCACTCCAACTATCATTCTTTTGTCTATCTTAACATAGTTTTGGTGCACATCTTCAGTGCCTGTCTTGTACCATGTGATGTTCTAGTGGAATATATGGGTGAAGGAAGTCAAGATGCTAACCTGACCCTTGCTATACAGTTGTGTAACACTAGGAGCGAAACTCTGGTTAGGATTTAATCACAAAGACCTTGGTCTACTTAGTTCCAGTTAATTAGGGACAAAAAATTAATGACAATGTTTGGAAAGGATGAAGGGGGGCGTGTGTGGAATCCAAAAGAACAACCACTCCTCCAAATTGTCTCTCAGATTGAAATTGAGTGGTAAGCAAAACTCAGTATAATCCTTTTAACAGAGAGAAATTATTCAGTTTAAAAGCCTTCATTTTTTCAAGCAATCCCTTTTAGCAGGAAAAAAAAAAAAGCCCTTGTATTGAATACTGAGTGAGTTGTTGACAGAATAGTAGTCGCCTTTCTGCTTTTGAGCTTTTCACAAAACAGAACATGAAGGGGAAGGAAAAAACAACAACAGGAAAAGAGAAGGCTGCTCTGCCAGAGATAAATGCTCTGATTGTTAGCATGGCTGCAACAATTGACCTTGTTCCAGTCCCTCTTCTCTGGTCTGGGATGCCATCTAAGCAGTCTAGTCAGGTACTGGTCCTCCAGTGATCATTCTCTGGCTGTTCAGAGCAGTGGGTCCATGAAACAGAGGGAAAGCCAAGAGAGATAAAGCAAACAGGAAGGAAGGTGAGGCGTGGGGCCAGGGGGGCAGGGGCAATAAAACTGCAAGACAGAGTTTGACAAATAGCCAGGCTTGGTGCTCTGCTGCTACAACACTGGTGCTTCAGAGGGCCTATTATTGACTTAGTCCGGAGAATCTAATGATACAAGCTTTTCAGTGAAGGAGAATATGTCTTGGGTGACCATCCCTGGGGTCTCCTCCAAGATTTGCAGGAGTGTCCCCTGCAGTTTTGCTCCCCAAAGCTTCCCTTTTTAAAGCTCCAAAAACTGAGTCAGTAAGAAGAGAGCGTAGCTGTTTTTTCACCTAAAGTCTGATGCTTCAGTTTTGGCTCAGCAGTTTCTGCTTCCATGCTCCTCATGTGTATCAAATGTGACCTAAACAATGCTCACCAGTAGCATCAGTAGAAGACTGATAAAAGAGTTCAATATTAAGCAGTCTTTATTTTTGCATCTCATTGGAAAATATGTACTACCACGGATTACAGTAAATGGCAGTTTATCTCCTCAGATTTCAGTTTAGAGTGAATTTGCAAACAGCAAGTGCTGTCATACCTTGTCTCTAATTTAAAATAGTGTGCTGGTTCAGCCATCATCATTTTATGCTGCCAGCAGTTGCCTGATCACACAATGCTGAGCTCAGCAACATCCCCTCAGAAGGCTTCTTTGAAACAATCCTGCCATAGGTTCCTGTGGGCCCAGCTCCTCCACCTGCCTGTTGTGGTGCCAGTATCACCTACTGGACACAATGGACAGAGCTGGTGCCCTCAGTGGCCCTTCACATGGAAGGACACCGCTGAGAGAGCTCAGCAAGATGCAACCAGCCCCAACAGAAGCCACGTCCAATAGGAAGCTCCTCCAACTGACCGGCTTCTAGTTAAAATAATCCTGGCCTCACCCAGGTGGTCATGGTTGGGGTGGTGGGTGAGGCCAGGGCTCTTTTAACCTGGAGCCAGCTCTGTCCATTTTATATTATTCTATGTTATTCTTCTTTCAGTGTGGATAAGAAAAATGGAAAAGCATTTTCAGCTAATGTGCTTCTGATCTAGTGGTAAGATAACAGATTTCCGGATGTTGCCCAAGTCTGGAAATTCTGCAGAAGTGGGCTTTGCTGAGCCCAGTAAGGTCAAGAAGTCTGGGAAACATTTACCATAGACTTAACCACACACACACACAGAAGTCATTTGCACAGTGCATGCATAACAGCTCAGCAGGTTTTGGTGTCTCTTGACAATGTCCTTCATATACCTGAATGTTGACAGTTTTGAAAGCAAAGGAAATTTTGCTAATTACCATGGCAATCACCACTGCAATGTGAACAATTGTACAGGAGTCCAAACTTGGCGTTCATTCAGTCCTTACTCAGGTCTGACAAATCTGTGACCTTGTGAAGATACATAGAACATGTTGTAATCACTTGCCAATCTCTTTTGGAACAATACTGGGAAACCCAGATCCTATTGGCAAAATTCAAAGTTCAAGGGGACTAAGATTTCCTTTACCATTGGAATATTCTCCCTGGCAAAATTTTCATTTTATCAACTTTGTGAAAGTTCCAGTTCAGGTCTAACCTTTATGCCATGGGGTCACTTTGTACTTAATGCCGTGCATCCAGATTGCAATATATCTGCGTGCAGTACACAATTCCTCTGAATGTATGAAACATATACAATATACAACTTTATGTAAAAACAGTACTTCTTCCTTCTGAGCTTACCTCTGTTAAATCAACAAACTTATGTCTGACTCTTGGTAAAGACTCAATAGCTCGGATCTGTTGTATTAGTTCATATCTTTTCCTAAGCTTCTCCTCCTCTTCTTCTAAAGCTTGCCTAAGAAGTTCTCGATTTTCTTCACAAACTTCCTGAACTGAAAGATAAGAACAAATCTCTGTTAGCTGGTTGCATATTTTAACAAGTAGTCCATCTGGAAGAAAATTCATATGCATTTGTGAATAATGATAATAATTCTGATCTAAAGGTACTTTAGGGAACAGGCTGGCATTGGTGGGAGGAGTGATTAGAGAAACAAATGACTACTTCCCACCTCCGCCATCTATCATTCTATTCAGCACATAAACACAGTGTATATACACATAAAGTAGACACTTTGAATTACTGCTTTGTAATTTCTGTTCAAATTAGTGCATACTGTTTCATTGTTTAATAAAAGGATATTATACAATAGCAAATATTCATGGTTTTTCAAGCTATATATATCCTAGAAATCACTGCGTTGCAAAGGCTGGTAGGCTTTGCTAGCCCCTTTCAGAGTGACTAACACCCTCTGCCTGCTTCAACCCCTGCTGATACAAGTGTGGAGATACACAAGCAGAGAGAAGTCTGCTCACCAAAGTATGCACAGCTAGGGGCAGCCTGTTCACACAGTCCATGTTAACATGGCCTTGCACTGGAATACAATATACAGCCATGCCAGTCAGAACAGCCTTCTCCCCAGACTGCAGTAGGTCATGCATTAAATGAAGGATTTTCTTTAAGAATAATGGAGGTTGAGTAATATTCTTTCCCTTCATCCTAATGACTGGTCTGTCTTGGAGGTGCTACATCCTCCTCCCTTGTGATACTACCCTAAGAGATGGCTTTTCTTTCCTTAGCTACAGTCTTTTTCTCTGGACTGTCTTCTCTGGAGAAGAAAATAATCCCGAGCCATGCTTCTTTCACAGTGGTTGCTAGGCAAATCCTCTCCTAATGATATGAATCACAATAGCCTCGTAACTTCATTTGACAAAAAGTCAAGTCATTCACATATGCTACATTTAGATGGAAGGGAAACTAGTTGCAGAACATTAGTGCTCTATTTCTTCCTTTGAAATAAAGAGTAATTCCGATGACCACTATTTCAGCTCTACCTATTACAAACTTACTTCTGGAATTTATATTCATGCATTCCTGGGGATGTGTGGCCTGGATCTTTCCCTCAGCTTCCCTTTCCTTTCTGTAAAATTGTAATTTGCCCATTAAAATAAAGATGAAGTAATGTGGGGACATTTGGCGTCATCTCTCATTTTTCCAGCAATGTGTAAATACCTATCTGCTGTTTGTATTTCTGGAGCTTTATTTTTGCTTGCTTTGCGTTCTTGTGTCCTTCCACGACCTGCTCCACCAGCTCTCTCATTTCTTTCTGTTCCTGTAGACGTTTCTCTGCGTACTGGTGCATCAGCTCTCCTTTCTAAATCCCAAACAAACAGGTGAATAAAATGTCTGGTAACTGGTGATTTGAGTGCCTCAAATCATTGAAATAAGGCAAGGGCAATTGGATTAAAAGTATTACCTCATCCACAAAAGTAGCAAAGGACATCAACTGGGGATAACATAGAGACCCAGATTTAAGCTCCGCTCTCTATGTTTTATTTACCCACAACAGCCCTCCATAACATTTGCACTGCTATTTTACAGGATTCCCTCCTGTGTATTTCTAAAGGCAGACAAAAACAGCCATCTCTGGATCTGGTTGTGAGACCTCAAGAAGAGTGCTGGTCTAATACACAGCTGGTTGTGTGCCTGCAGGATCTTCTTGGCCCTAAGTCATATCTCTGCAACATACAAAAGTCCACTGTTGGCTATCATGTTCCTTTCTTTGTCGGAGGAAATGAACAGGAAGCAGGATTTCTCAGGCTAGATTCCCTACTGTACTTTCTGGTTCAGATGGACGACTAGAGCTTTAAAAGAAGGAGGAAGGTCAGAATGACTGCTGTTGGTGAATGGGGAATCAGTGCTCAGTACTTCTGGAGATCTCCATGTGCATGCGGTGCACTGCTGGGATCTGCTGGCAAGAGAAGCAAGCTGCCTGGAAGTGGTCAGGTTAGAGCAAGTCTGAGTTGCACAGATCCATACATACCGGGACATTCTGTTAACAAATAAAACACATATGCTCTGAAATGGAGGTGAATATAATAATTACAATAACTTTGGAATGAGTGTGAGTGATCATACTATGCTCAGTTGAAAATAGCAGGGTTTACTTTTAAGTTCTTGCTGCAGCCTGTCTAAATGGACATGAAGACTCTGCCAAAAAAGACTGAAAGATTTTATAGGACAGAAAAGGAACTCATTAAGCAAATTTCCTTTTTGCAGCATGGTCTTTGTGAAAATCTTGTACATATGTGGTCCCTTCTGTTGCTGAAACATTGCAGAGACATCTGTGAGAGGTGGCCAAGACAAAAGTACTGGATGCCCTACAGGGCATAGCAGCAAACTGCGCTAATAGAAAAGCAAAGCCTGTGATAGTGACTATGAAATATGTAAAATCTATAGCTTCAGTTATTTCTTGATCACTTGTTTAGCTTATAGGAAAAGCAGTGAGACAATGTAATGTGAGCTTGGGAAAAAAAAAGAAAAGATCTAGCAATGTTTTTGGGAAACTGTGATTTGCTAGATCGGAAACTGTGTGAAAATACTTCTTGGCATAAATATTCAGTTTTCCATATACACAGATCCAGAGAGGGTTCTCTGCCTGAATTTTCCCCTAAGAGATGTCAGATAATATGACGTAAATTGAAAACAAGTTATGTCATATTTGTGGCTCTCATTTTAACAATATAAATAAATTAGTCATATATTGGTGATTTCTTTGCAAATGGTGCTTAGTATCTCAGTAGCTGTTCAAAAAAGATACGCACAATGACATGAATATAGCGGAGAATGCTTTAACTGTCTGTTTTATCCAATTTACTTCATCTTTTCAATGAAATCAAACACTTGTAAAAAGTAGTTTAATGTATAAGCACTGCTGTATCTGGACATTATAGCACTATTTTTCCATTGTTTGCAGACTCCAGTGAGTAAAAGCACAGTATAGGACTTTTATATCTTCTTATAGTAGGTATCATCTGTGGTATATTTTGCACTGATTGACTGTAGGCAGTTTTCAGCAATGCTATAAGTATTACCTCTTCTCTCATTAGATCAGCTTTCTTCTTATTTTCTTGAATGACATTCTGATAGGCTAGAACTGCCTCTTCATGACTTAGTTTCCCTTGAAGCCTTCTACACTCTACTTCAGCCAGCTGGTCCTCCAAATCTTTTCCACGCATCTGCTTTTGCCAGTCCAAGAATTCAGACGGGTCTCCAGCCCCTCGTAGCAAATTTTCAATTCTGCAAGAGAGAAGAAAGACCATACTAGTCCAGGGATATTGCTCTGCAGCCCTGCCTTGGTACATAAAACATCTCCAGTAGTTTGTTGGGATATAAGGTGTCTGAAGCCTTTAGAGATTAAAAGCACTCATCACAAAGCCATTTGGCAAATATATTTTAATTCCGGTCTAAGAGCTGTTCCTACTATGTGGGAAGCCTGGGAAAGCCAAGCTGGAGGAAAGTGCATCAGGGCATGGACCTGAAAGTTTTCAGTAAAACAGAGAGGACAAACTTTAGCTACCTATGGATTCTCAGGAGGAGCAGGGAGAATCAGGCTGAAGGTATGTACACTTTCTCAGAGGATTACTTTGCTTAGAGGTAGAAAGAACAAATAGCTTTCTTCTTTGTTGATCATCTCGGCCATTTCAACACAAAAAACTAAAAACCTTTCTGCTTAATTCTATTTGTTTTGTATTTTGTCAATTAAATAATATTGCTATAATGAAGCAAAGAGGTATTCAGCTATTAAGCAAAGCCACAGTCTTACTTTTTGTGCTGGGCTGAGAGAGAAAAGAATAGCAAAGCCCTGGGGCAGGCCATCAAAGTCCTGCAGCAGAGGAGTGAATGAGCCAAGAACTAGGGCAGAGACACAAAAATGCAGTGAATTGTGTCTTGCTGCAATGCATATATACTATCTGCTGCGTGTTAAATGCAGCTGAATATTAAAACTCATTAATATAAAATAATGTTAAGTTATGGGGAATATCTATTCCTTTGCTGAGTGGAACAAAAGTCTGCCAGGTAGAGTGAACAGTATCATATGTAATCCAAAAGAACCTCAATATACATAGGTAGCTGATAACAGAATCTGAGTGATGCATCTTACTGCTAAAATCCTGATCCAGGTACCAAAATTTCTAGGTCCAAAGACCAAATCCAACCTCAGACACTCATTCTGGGACTTTAAATGGTAAACAATATTTAGTGCTTACCCTACCAAGTCAGGTGGATTAGAAATAATACTATACCAAGATGACATGATACAGGTTGTATCTGTTAAAATTATTAGTGAATATGTTCTGTAATTACAGTTATAGAATACAACCTGTGGTGGCCATTTAGGAGTCACTCTCTACCTAGTTAATGTCCACTGAAAACCAGTGCCGCTGAATAAGGATCCGTTATGTCAGAGGAACCCTTATGCCTGGACTCCTTAGAGCCCTAAGTGCACCTAAAGGACCTGCAGCCTCTTATTCCCCACCCTGACTAGGATTTAGCTGCTTGTGTTCAAAGACAGCAGTTGCAGTGCAATCGTATTAACACTGGATCAGACAGGAATGAAAAGAGCTGCGTGAGGAAGAGCTATGAAAAGTCCTGTTGTGTGTAGAGTTTCTTCCTGGGAGCCACATTTCAGCTGACGTTAACAGCCTTTGTCCTGGCCTAAACTATGCTGTAGGTGTGCCTGCACCCAGCCTGGTACCTTGTTGACCCTGCCTTGTTGACTTGGTTTCCTGGCTTGACCTTGGCCCTGACTCATCACTATGGACTCATCTAGCAATCACTGGAGTGTTGGCAGACCCTGCTGTCTGCCACTGGATCTGCTCCACTGCCTTGCCAGGGTACTATTGAACTGAGCTGCTGTCAGTGAGGACATTGTCCCTACGTGCCTTGCTGTCACCCTCCCATCCTGGCTTATCTTGCCTAGTGGAGCAGCACGCTCCTAGTCCTGCCTGTCTTACTGGGATAGACATGGACAGGTATTTTTATATACATATAAACAAGTTCAAATACCAAGTTTGGCATGTAGTTAACCACAAGCTGTTGAAGTAAATGGAGATATATGAAATCATTTGGCCTAATAGATACTATTATAATGGACACAGAAATAGATGTGTATTTGGGTCATTATTTATTATGGAGAATGGGAATAAATATAACAAGTGATCCTTATTGGACTTTACAAGTGAACACTGGCCAGTGTTCAGAGAGCTAAATCAGAAGACAGTCACGCTCTATAGCACCTACAGAAAAACAGTGACTTGAACATAGACTTTCATTTCAGTCCACTTTTCTCTGTCAACCATGTTTATAGAATAGATCCTAATTCCCTACAACACATCCATTATTATCCATTGTTATTATCCATTATTTTAGTTCACCTTAAATTTATTTGATTATTTTTTATGAGGTTAGTTATTCTATATCCAGGGATGTGAAAAGTAATCTGAGAAAGCATGGTTATACCTCTTGAGCTCCTGCTCCACTTTCCGCTGATAGAGGGCACCCTCTCTTAAAATAGCTGCAGCATTTAATTTAATAGGTATATTGTCAATCTGTCAGGAAAGGGAATGTATATACTATAGTTAGCAATGTAAACCATAAAACAGAGTATAAAAACATTTCAATGGGTTAAATAAATCGACCTAAGACAGCATAAATTTTGCTTAAAGCATTCATCTAGCATTAATCTGACATTCACAATGAAATTGCATGCTGCTCATAAACCACTCAAGCTGCTTAAGAAATCAGCAAAGTCCCCCAAGTGGATTATAAATTTGTAATCACTCTTGGACCATGTCAAATCCCATAGAATGTGCTCACTTCCTTTCGTTTTTTTCAGTGCTCATATACATAGCGTGCAGGGATTCCATCTGCTTTGGACAAAGACAATAAACTGCTTCTCTGAAAGATGCTAAGTTTGCCAAAACCAGTACAGTAAAACATAAGCAGTGCCCTTCATAGGAAGGTCTCAGAAGTGTTTTACAAATAATCACTATTATAACTTAAAATATTTCTAAGACAACTGGTATCACCAATTGCCATATCCATTTTCTAGACAGTAGAAGTGAAGTACAGTTCTCAGCGAATTTCAGGCCTTGTGGTGGAACTTGGACTAGATCCTGTGGCTGCTTTGCACTTTGCACTTAGCCTTAGGACTAACTCCCTCTAAATACCGAGGAAGGAATGGAACGATGTCTCTGCCAGTTAAAAATGTTCCCAGCACAAGTAGGCCATTCAGAAAAAAGATACCACTTTTGCAGACACATATAAGAGACCTGATTTGAACCGAGGCAAAGCAGTGCTGGTGGGATAAGAACTGGGATCATTCCTGCAGAAAACAAAGCTTAGTCATGACACATTTGACCTAAATCCAGAGAAGTTCTGTGTTTAGAATCCAAACATTTATTTAAATTCCAAATTAACAGTTTAATCACTGGCTGAGAAACAGATGCACAAAGTCACTCGAGCTATACACTGCAAATATTGCATGCACAAATAGGTACTGCAGTTGCCTGAAATACATAAGCTAACAGGAAAAAGGATGTTTTATAATTTATATTGATTAGGTAGGCTGAGGATAACAGACATGTGCTATCACCTAGAAATTCACTTAGTAGATTCGCAGTGTTTTCCACACAGATGGCACATTTAAATGGACACAAATTAATTACCTGTCTGGTCTTGACAAAATGATGATAACGTGAAGAATTTAGAAAAAAGAACCCACACCAATGTATTTTATTTCTTGTGTTTGATTCTCTATACTTACTCTTCTTCATGACTAATGATGTCCTCCCTTCCTTTTTGTCTACTTCTCAACGTCTTCTGCATTATATGAACGTTCCCTCCATGGCCTGTATTTTATACACTATACTGTCTAGAAAATGTCTAATTATAGTGGACATTTTCTCTGACCCATGCAGAAATTTTCCTATTTTTTGGCAATTCCCTGTGTATACAGATTTCATGTTCTATATTTACTAACTATAATGTGGATAAAGAACTGAATGAAAAATGAATATGGAAATAGCTTTAACTTCAGTTTCCTAGTTTATTAAACAGAACTATGACTGTATGACAGTGAAACAGAAATATGACAGCCCATATAGGCAAAATAACTAGGACTCCCAAGATATATGTCAACACGTATAGGAAAATAACTGAATAGATTCTTTTGTGTCATGTGGTATCAAGGAACTTTTGAATTTTACTAATTTTCTTCCTGTCATGAGTTATCTTCCCTTTTTTCAAGGTGAGAAAACGGAAATAATTGAGAAAATCTCAGAACACTGTCATTCTCATGGAAAAAAATTGTATTCACTATTGCCACCTAATGAATACACAATAGCTCACCAAATTCAATAAATATGTAAAGAGCAAGGCCTGATGTGAGTATGAAGCAGATTGAGACGCAGTGATGATGCATCTGTACTTTGTCATTCTTCCAGTGAAAAGGATGAATAGATATTTTGCAACAGCTATGACAAATAATTGCTACCGCACATAATAAATGAGTCTGAAATGAGACAAATTATTTCATATACCGTGGGTGTTCTAAAAAGAGGAAGGGAAAATACTTGTCGGTTAAAGTGTTATATAATTTCATTAATTTGAGGACAGATTATAACCTTATTTATATACCTTGGATAAACCTTCCTCTTAGGATTTGTCTACTCACAAAGTTGGACAGGCAGGAAGGCAACAGGAATAGGAAGTATTTTTAAAGTCCATAACAAGCTATCTTAGCTTGGAAGTTATGGCAGCATCTCGAATATCACCTAACAAATGTTTGAGTCAAATGTGTTTAGATGAGATAAACCTGATTATGCTCCTTGAGGAAATACTAGCAAGTGTTAGAAAGGGCCCTGATCAACGCCATGAGTTGCCACATCCATATTTTTATTCATGCAATTTAGGCAGATGGTTTGACTATGATTAGTCCACACTAAGGCTTCAGTATTTTACATTAGTGGAAAAGGGGAAGTGGAATATACATAGTCTTGAACTAAGCCCACATAATCACACGTGATGTGTTTTTGGGTTAACTATATAAATGTTTCCAGTTTGGGGTTTTTTCCCCTCTTCTGAGTGCAGAAGGAACTAGGGTCTTACTCCTTTCCTGTAATTTAAATGCTGCTGGATTTAAGCAGGCAGGAGGAGGAGATATGTTACTAAAGATAACTTCAGTATGTGATAAATGCCAGATATGCTTTAGAAATAGTTGCCAGATGCCCAGTTCCTCAAGTCAGTCTTTCCAAGTCTTTCAAATCAGTCTTTCCAAAGTGTATATGACCTGTGCCTAAATACACAGTTTTAAAGAGTTAGGTAGACCTACTCACAAGGTATTTGAGGTCACAATACAAGCACAACTTCCACATTAAATTGTTCTTCATATGAACTTGGAACAAATCAAAGGTGACAGATTGAATGATGTAAGGCTGAAGATTATCTGTAGTACAGTTATCACAGAAATAGTGATGTGAGTTTTCATGTGTTAGACCATTAAGGCTGAACAGCCCATTTTCCACAACCCTTGGAAATCCTCACAGAGAAGCCATCAGTCGACTGGATTTAATGACCTCAGTATTCGTCTAAAGGAAGCAAGACAAACATCCAGACTGATTGTATATTGTGTATCAGACAGTCATTAGCTGGAATGATTGCTCAGTGCTCTTTAGGATCTCATTTTGAAACACTGATTTACAGACACAAGACTCCTCTGTCCCTATGCTGAGTTCTTAAACCAGTTGGTATTTTTTTCCTGTGAGCCATTCTCAGTCTGTACCATTTTACATAAAAACTTCTCCCTTTGTAATTGAAAACGCTGTTAAGGCAATATGGTTACATTGTGCAGCTGCACACACCTTACCTGCCAGGGCCCTCAGGGAAGCAACAGGTCTTGATTGTCCTGACCAGCCTCACCTAGGACCTCCACTCACACCCTCTGCTCACTGGTCCAGGAGCCCCACTTAAGCTCAGACATGGGCTTCATTCCTTTCCCATCAAGGTGGAGGTAATTCTGCTGCTGGTTGTCTCTCCAGTTCGGTCTCCTGCAACATGGATCTGAGTTTGTAGCCTTGTCTCCTGACTGGATTTACTGGGTGGACCCCAGATCTGACTTGTTACCTTGCTTTGTTTAAGGATGACTTGCTGTCAGCAGAACCCATCACTACCACCAACCTTGTTATGTTCAGATACTGTGGCCTGGTTGGTGAGGGTACTGCCTGTGCTTTCATTATCTTTGGCTCCTTGTTTCTCTTCCCTCCTGGAGTGGCCACACTTATGTTGCGTATGTTGTTCATAGTGCATAGGCTACAATCTATGAGCCATAGACCCTGGCTACAGACCTTAGTGTAAAACATGGATTCTGGAGAGTTAGCATCACCACAGAATCTGCATGTGTGTTTTTCACTCCAAAGTTTTCAAGTACATTTGACAGTAGTACCTTAAAGGTTACTCACCTTGCTTTGGATCTTTTGAGCTCGGAATGCTGGTCTGCTCTTCATACTGTCATGTGTGCTCTGCAGTTCAAACCAAAAAAAAATTATTTCATCTCAGAGACAGATTTTCAAGTACTCCACAAAAAATATTAGATATTTACCAAAAATGACTCTTGAATACTCATTTTGGAATTGTTATATTCATCAAAACTTGCTATGTACACCCAACTTAGTTGGAACGTTTCCTATCAAATGACCATACAAAGGTAGGTTCAAATATTAACTAGAATTTATTGACTAAAATAATGCTAAAAACTTAATAGTGCTGGGTTGTTCTGCTACTAAATACTACCTATATATATGAATATATTCAGCTCTTAACCAAAATAGATATTGGGAAGACACAATAGGGTGTCAAAGCATGCTTCATGAAATTATTAAATAGTGGTAGAATTTTACTGATGGTTATTAATTTAATTTGATGGTGTTAGCTATAGATACTGATGTGAAAGTGTCTGGTACCATGGGGATGAACATGGTGAATAGAATATGCAGATGTGATGTTGAAATGAATATATTACATGCATAATTTGGTGACTGGGAACCAAGCAAAGCAAGAATTCTGTGTGAATCGGACTGTTATTCCCTCAGCTTGGCTTCTCTGTGGCATAAAAGCTAATGGAAAAATAATATGTGGGTTTAGAGAAATACTGCCAGTTTGGAGATTTGCTGGAGTAGCATCACAGGAAGGCTGTTTGTCTCAAAATTAGGAGGGTAATGAAGCAGCATCAGAAGTATAAGAAAAGGGGGTTGTGCATTATGCATCCCAAAAGGCAAATGTTAGTATATGGATGTAAAATGACAGTACAGCTATAAATGATAGCACATAATTCCTAACCCCAAATAAACAAGAATTTTCAAATACTTTGAGGTATCTTTAAATACGCCAGACATTTTTCATCTTCATACTGGGGCATTTTTAGGTAATAAAGTATTTTGTAGCATACCTCTCCCTTTTCAGATTTCATGGCTGCACACCTGAACTGGTCAGCATTTGCTTTCAGGAGCAGATCCTAAAATTAAAGAAATTAGCTTAGAGAGTATAGTACATTTAAATTTTCTGATAAGAACTTTCTGTCTCGAAAAGCCTTGCAGCCCCAACCAGTATATTAAGTTCTATCCAACGAATGAAAGCTTGACTTAGAATTTATAAGAATTTTCATTCCTGATTAAAGACTTCAAGTAGGCAAGTCTTGCTTTTCTACATAGATCTGCCTGCTTGTAGCCTTTGCATAGGTCATCAAGCCTTTGATAGCTCTGCCCATATGAAACACGTTGCTCATCCAGAGTTCAACTTAAAAGCCTCATCAGTACCACAGGGGTAGTTACTGTTTCCATGGCTTTGGTTTTGAGCTAAATTAGAAGATGAATGACCAGGGGATCAGCATCAAGGGTTGCTCCAGTAGGCACACCCCTAACAGTAATTCCACCTGTCTTTTTGAAGGGGGAGGTAGTGGCAGCCACATTTCTTGGTTTTTTGATATTTCTTTTGGTTGTAAATCAAATCTCTAATTAAAGCTGTGAAACACAGACTAGATTTTCTAATGGCTTTCTGGACAGCAGCTGCCCATAACATCAGCATTTCCATAACTGTCAGAATCATAGAATCATTTAGGTTGGAAAAGACCTCTAGGATCATCAAGTCCAACTGTCAACCCAACATCTCTCTGACCCCTAGACCATGTCCCGAAGCACCACATCTACTTGTTTTCTGAACAGCTACAGGGATGGTGACTCCACCACTTCCCTGGGCAGTCTGTTCCTGTCTTGAGTATGGCTTCCAGTGTTCTCATTCCTTCTTCCTACAGATGCTCAGACATGCTACTTACAACAACAGCTATAACTTCTGCAAAAATGCTATAAAACAAATGGCATTTTGAATGCATATTTCTTTTAGGACCCAACATTTCAGCTTGTTTAGCAAACAGTCTAGGGAACTGACCTTTGTGAATGCTTTGAATGCCTTTTGTAACATTCCAGAGGCACAAAAACTGCTGTTATTGCAGCTGTAATTTCTGTGGTGGTTTTCCTTTGTTCCTTGTATTCCTGCATTTTCTCCACTGAAGAATGTAGCTGGTTGATCAGTGATTTTACAGTTGTTATATGTTTTTGACAATATAGGCACTGTGAGATCTTGCTTTTCCTCCCCATTTTTTTTAGGAAGTTTGTACATACCAATAAACACAGACAAACGGGCATGTGCTCTCTCCACAATACGGAAATAATAAAAGGATAACAACATTGTGTTGTTTTCTAATGAGGTATCAAGCACAGGTAATGTGACAGGCCAGCAAAAGGAATGCAAAGTTTATCCCTCTAGAATCTATCACACATTAAAGCATTTACTATTGTTTAGAAACAGAATCCAATGCCCCTTTCACAAGGACATGAGGAGAGCCCAGAACAGTAATAAATGGACGTGTACTGCCTAGAGAAATCTAGAGTAAGGCATTTTCAGAATTGGTTGGGTAAGTGCAGATAAAAAGGAGTGAAATAGCATGGCTTTTATCAAGCTTATAGTGTTATTCGATTGGATATGGTGATTGCAGTGTGGGGAGGAAGAAAGAAAGTGGAAGCTGGCATTTAATTAATTCCCTTCCTAGGGGAAGACAACAACAATCTGCTTTAACTGTGAGAGGAGCTAACACATTGAACAGGATTCATATCAAAGTTTGGATCAAATAACTGGATCTCTTTCTTTGTTTTCCAGGCCCTCCCTTCTCCTGCTCTCTTAACACACAGATCATGTACTCTGCTTTTTTACAAATCCTGATGACTTCCCACTCCCCCAGCTTGCTGAAGAAAGAGTATGGAGTGTGCACAAAAAAGAAGTCAGAATTTGTTGATATTTTAAAACGTGGTTATTTATCAGTTGCAATAGAAAACAAACAAAAAAATTGAACATATATTCCGAATAGAACATATATAACGTATTATATTAAAAATAATATATTAAAGCTTCAAAGGCCTTAAATATTAAGTGGATACCTTAAATATCCACATGTCCTGTGGGAGTAAAAGAGCCATCAAACCATTTCAAATTTGGGAAGAGAAGAAAGTAATCACATTTCTGCTACCTTACAAGGTTACTTGCATAATTTCTCACATAGCACTTGTATGTGACTAAAAGGTGGACTTTGTCTCAGACAATTCATATAAGGAAGATGGAAAAAGACTAATAGAACAGAGGATACAAACTTCATGACTATAGAAAAAGCCAGGAGCTATTAGCAAATATATTTCAGATAAAGTTCTAAGACTTGTGAAAATGGAACAATACAGAAGAAACGGTTTAGAAGAAAGGAAAGACTATAAGAACATAATACACTTACTTCTGCTTTCCGGCGATTCTTTATTTTGATTTCCTCCAGTTGCTTTTTTTCCTTTGGAGCTTTGTAGGTGCTTGGAGGAATCTATATTAAAAGGCAATAATCTCTACAACATGGGGTATAAAACATTCCAAGTGACACATTCTTGCAGGAAAGAAATGATACGCACTTTTACCATCAAACACCTGCAGTTGTTTTTAAAATATTGATTCTTTTCTATTAGTGCCAGTGTAGAAGACATGGACTGATTCCAATTAGCTGGGACTACCCAGGCTTTTCAGTCCTGCCCAATGTAATACAATCCCTGATCAAAAGACCAGAAAGGAAGAAAAATCTGAAATTAGTACAAGAAAGGATAAAGACACAATAAATCCTAAGGGTCCTATCAAGGTGGAAAAAAGTTGCCAGAAAGGGAGAAGTACTGTTTGATATATCATAAACTTTAACTTCAGAGCACTGACAGCCAGATAGGGCAGCTGAATACAGCCAAGCTCCGGAGCTCTCTGGCACAGTAGTAGCAGTAGGTAGTAGCAACAAGTTACAGAGACTCCAAAGAAGTTTAGGGAGGAGAAATCCTTTGGAGTTTATTAAATACCCAGGAACTTCATTGTAACTGAGGAAGTCTCTGAGCTGAAATGGAGAGAGACTGAGCAGGCAGCAGGAGAAAGCAGCAGTTATGCTTGTCCTGTCCCTGTGGCCTTCCCAGATGTCTGTGTTTGGCTATGGCTGGAGAAATTACACGGGGCAAAATGGGCCTTTGCTCTGGTTTACTATGGCTGTCCTAATGTCCTTGCAAGGGAACACTATTGGAAGTGTAGATTAAATGTTTGGAGGTAGAGGACTGAAAGGGCCCTTATAGCATTAGTCAAACGGTTGGGAAACCATTCACATGCCAGAAAGTGCTCCAGATAAGATGACCAGGAAAGACTTCTCGTCTGGCTGTCATATGGATCAATGGGAGACTAGGGACTGCATGAGCTTGAGTTATACTGAAACTTCTGGGAGATTTCAGTATTTGCCTGGGCAATAAATTTTGCCCAGAACTAAAGTCTGAAAAGATATCTCCCTCCTATGTAGGTGAGATAATCTGCCAGTTTACTGGACATCTGCTTAAATATTTATCTAGCTAAAAATGTTCTAGTGCAATTAGAAGTTACAGAATTCAAGAATTAATGGGAAAAATCTATAATCTGTATTGTACTGGAGGTCAGTTTAAGGAATATGGGGATCCCATCTAGCGTTACTGGACTATACAAAGAGCTATATTCTGAAAAACGCATGAATCTGATGTACTTTCCACTGCCTTTGCCATTTGACATCATTATCTACTGGCAAAACAAATGCACAGACAGAATAAGCTAGCAATTAAATGTAATGGTGAGACTGCTCAAGTATTTTTGTGAGCTTTTCAAGTGAAGTAGAACTGAAACTATTTCCCAATAGTATCTAATAACTTTTATTATGCTTTTAAGGATGGAGAAATTAAAGCCCAGAGGATTTGCAAAGTGTTGCACAGGCAGTGAGTATCAGTTTATTTCACAGTCATGTGCTTTACCTGCAAACTGCTCATCTGCCAGCAGAAGCTGAAAATTTCGCCACAGAAACTGCTGTGCTTATTTGAAGTAATTTAAGGAGGAGACTTTTTAGTCAGCTCTGTTTCAAAAATGATCTTAGCCTTCTAATTTAGCCCTCAGATGCCATGGTGGCGAGTACCAATCAGACAGACAGATAGACAATACAGCAATTACCCAGTTGCTGGAAGAGGACAAGTAAGTCACTGTAAGTAAATTGTAAATTCCAGCAGTAGAGAGATCAAAAAGGCCAAACTGCACCTACTTAACCCTAATGTGACAAAAAAGGGGGCTGGAGTAGAGACACCAACCTGGCTTTTCCTCTGCAGCCAGTGGTCAGGCTCAGGTAGGCTTTCTGGATAGTCTTTTATCAGAGGTTTATTTAGGGAGTAGGCACCACAGGAAGTTTAAGGAAGAACAAAATAACTTCTAACTTTGGTAGTCATCACTCTTTTTTAGAGTTACTGTTGTGAGCTGCACAAGGACAAGTGAAGGCAATGCTATTGTATTAAGAGCTTCTATTTTTATACATAACAAGATCATAAAGATAAACATATTGTTGAGTCTATATATTTGCAAACAAAATCCTCCGTATTGGCCCAAAGAATTCACCTATTTAATTATTTGAAAAAATTTGCAGCTCCATTCATGAAGCACAGCTGAAATAAGAAGGAAAATACCTAAAAATATGCTAAACTGTCTGAATGATGTTTCAATAACATCTCAGTGCAGCCTTATAATTTTTTAAACTATATTTATTTACAGAAAATCTCAGAATAAAATAATAGCGCATTCTTATTATTTTAGTACAGCGGCTATATTAAAAGGATGGATTTTATTTGTAACTCAAGGTCAAGATATCCAAGGAAGTTAAATGTGTCCAAATCATTTTGCATGTTATCAGGTTTAAGCACCTGTCTCCATTTGTTTCTTTTGCAAACTTCAAGCGAAGGCACTTGTTTTTCTTTGTACAATTGTATTTATGAATGTGAGTGTGCGTATGTGCATGCTTATGTGTGCATCCATGTGCTTGTGTGCAAGGACAGCAGAGAGGAGTATTTATAATCTTTAGACCAAATATTTAGAGTGAAATGTTTCATGATTAAATTTCAAAATTAAAGTGTTTCTCCTTTTCACTTAGTGTCCCCTATTTCTGATGGATATTCATGATGATGATGAATGATTATTGTAACCTCTAGGCCTAAGTTACTCAAATGAACGTTTCCAAGGTCAGTGGAGAGTCCCATCTCAATGCAGATCACTAAGAGAACTACCCTGCCTTCTCCAGCAACCCACACCTCTGGTCCTGTCAAGTGAAGGAAGCCTGTGTGCAGGACAGCAGTACTACCCCAGCTCCTGAACTCAGTCTATGTGCTACATCTCACCTTACTTTGCTTTTTATCTCTACTACAGAATACAATGCAACCTAGCAGGAAGAAATACCTAAAATAACAATCCTATTAATTAGAATGAACTAATTTCACCATAGGGATGCAATAACTTATCAGTGGTCCTTGCTCCAACTCCAGATGCCTCTGTATGATTTCATGCAGCCGTTCCAAAGTGGAGCAGTAACTACGCCTGTAGTTATTGTGACTACAGTAGTCCCTGCTAAAATACTACATGACAAGTTCTTTGACAAGTGCATGAGAAAAATGAGAAAAAAATGAGTATCTATCTCATAAACAGCTGTCTGAGAAAAAGGACGAGAACATTTCTGCAGCAGATTATGGGATGCAATCTGGAAGAGCTTTATTTCTGTGCATTCCTCTCAATTACCTACAACTCTCCAATATACAGTAGCCAAAACTACAGCCTGCTTTCACTTTACTAACTCTTTTCTTGCTGTCTGGGCTGTCTTTTCCGTCTCTGTTCATTTCAGGACCTAAAATGGTGATACTGGCAAACAATATGGCAAATTAAAGTGAAGCTTATGCTGAGATAGGTGCAGAAATGAGCACAACATATGTCACCACTACACTAATGGTTTTAGATTCACATAAGCTTTTAAATTAGCAGACTTGCCCAAAATGTAAACCAAATTTAGTATAATCCTAACAACACAAATGAACTTCAGTAAATGCATCCACATTAAAGCAAATTTATTCTAAGAGGGACTGCACAGCATAGAGGTACTAAAACGGCAGCAATATGACTCATTCCTATTCTGATTAAGTAGTTATTAAATGCAGTTTTTCAGAGCCCAGTATTAAGCTGTTTCAATGTAAAATCCCATTAACTGTATAACACACTACCATTAAATTGCTCTGCCATCCTAAGATGTAAATGGTTTCTAAGAGCATTCAACACATGTATTATTTAAAACCTGAAGTGCTAATACAAGGTGGCAGATAATGCCCAAAACTATGACTTCCAAGCTCACTTCCCACTGTATTTAAATATAGATAATTTTGGAGTTTTTATTAAGTTAGTAATAGCAGCTTGATCTCAAACCCTATTTGCTGTACCCCAGTGAGCTAACTTAGAACCATCGTGTGTCTCTGATTTGTACCAGTGTAAGTGAATCCAAATCTGAGACAATGAGTAAAATAAAAGCTTGGAATTTCAACAATAAATCTAGTCTCATTTATATGTGAGCAATAAATTTAAACTGAAAAACCTTAGAGATACAATATTAACACAAATAGAAATGAATAAAATTCCACTCTCAAGAAAGAGCTGCAAACCTAGAGTCCATCTTGTCTCCAGTGGAATTGCTTTGCCATTTATTTTAATGAGAGTTCATCTACAAAAAATCTAAGTTTATAAAAAGTTTTCATTTGAATGCTCTTTTCTTACATGCTTTGGTGCATGATCCAAAGCAAACATCTTACAAATCCAGGGACTACCCAGAAACACTTGTATCAATGCTGTCACCAATGTGTACCCATTGTGTAGTTCTACCTCTAAAAGTCATGGACCAACTACAGGAACCAGCCTTTTTATTTTCCTTTCTTTGGCTTACAATTTGCTTACGCAACTTCACTGAAAAGAGTTAGTTTGGGTTAGTTTAGAAATCTGACCTTCAATAACACAGAATATTACAAAAATCTTTGTTGAACTGTCAAATGCTGCAGATTTTTAAGGAGATTGTGAACTCCCCTACCATGACTTTGTGCACAAGCATACATAAAACTTAGTATCTCTCAAAGCATAAAAATACTCACAGGTGGCCTTTTTTCCAGTACTGGTGTTGGCAGAGGTACAGGAATGGCACGTGGTTTGGGTACAGTCAAATTAAATTCCTTTGGCCGAGTAACTGTCGAAGTCTTGACAGCGGTGGTGCGATTACTTAATTTATCAGTGAGCTGGTCAATCAGTTGCTGTACTTTTGGCTGCCATCTTCAAACCAAAACAGGTTTTTCAATGTAATTTCATTTTTTTCTTTCATACAAACTTACACACAGCACATGACATTGGCATTGGTGCAGATTCTGTAATGCTTTCAGCCATTCAGTTTCAATAAAAATGACCTATGAATTTGTATCCGTGATTTAGCTGGACTGTGTTACTTCACCTCTTGATAGATGCTAGTCTGTTCAGACTGCTAGCGGTGAAATAACCACAGTTTTTATTGAATAAACAACCATCTCACCAGTTCATTTTTCAGCAGATTATCACAGGGCTAATCATGGTGACAGTTTCATGTCACTTATTCCTCCTCTGTATGTCTTCTCATGCAATGGAGCTTTCCCAGAACTTAAAAAAGCAGCTGACAATGCTAATTTACAGTAACTTGTTTATGTGACTGTTACTTTAGCCAGTACTGTTGCTATGGGATGAGGCTTGTGACTAACTTCTGCAAGTAAGACAACTCCATTAAAATAAATAGGACTCTTTGTATTAACTTCATTGATATTAGAAGGAGGAATACAAAGACATATTTAAAAGAATTTCAGCTACTGAACTGAGTAAAGTGATGAATGCATCCTCAGGCCCCTGGAGGAAGTTTCAAACCTAGTAACCAAATATGGTCCTTAACATTCTTGTACAACTTACATTTACTACTTCTAGGCAAAACACGTGTTCCTTCCACTGAGTGTAGCTGCCTGTGAAGGACAGCTCCCATAAGCTTAGTGCTAATGAAACAAGTAGTAGATGAAGCATCTGCCTGCATGCACATGTAAGGTACAATCTGTGTGGAGATGTGTGTATATCTCTATCTATGCATCTCTATCTGCATCTTTATACTATGGTAAGCATATGTTACAATTAGAGTCACTACAATGGAAGATATTAAGTCAAATTCTGACTTCAAATTTATCACTGCAGTTCCTGTAGAACACAGTGGAATTTGGAGTAATCCACATAGTATGAAAGGATTAATTTTACTGACTTTGGTGTGACAGTTAGCACTAGATGCAAACTCCTTTTCAGCTGACATCTTTCGTAGCATATTTTAGTCTAACGGTGTTGGCCGTCATCTGGGCTGATCTCTGCTGCAGTGAGGAGGGTGTGTGGTTGCAGCCACACTGGGGTACTGGGTAAAAACAAGGGTCAGACAGTGACACAGAAGGCTGCAGAGCTACTGTCTCCCTGCAGGAAAACGTTCCACTTGGGCAAGTGCACTCATGCTGCTCTATCACCACCTAACCAATGTGCGGATGCACCTGGCACCTCAGAGCATTTAAACTGTTAAATGATGCTGCAATTGTGTAAATAAATAATAATTTTAAAAGACTTGTTTACACGCTTATCTGATTTGCTCAGAAGGGATTTTATGACCATCAGCATAAACAAACCTCTGCATAACGCCAAACATTGTTTTTCAAATGCTGAATGCCATGCTGATGTTGAAGTGACTTACGAGCCATGAGTCTAACGCTGTAAGATAATTTGAACCTTCTATTTTTTTTTTCCAAGTACAATGTTTGATCTGTTTAGGGGCCCTGAAAAGCAAATGTACAACAGCTGTGAAAGGACTTTTGTACGAGAGAACCTTGCCTCTGGGTAAGTAAAAGTGATTACTACAGTCTCATGACAACAAGAAGGGATCCAAGTGACTTCAATAGGAGAAACACTTTAAGAGTAAATTGAACTTTCAGGGGAAGCTTTCCCCAGCTTTTAACTTTGAGGTGGCAAAGGCTACTTAAGTACTGCTTACCTCAGCAGTGGATCAATCCAGTTCTCTTTTACATACAGCGAATCATAGAAATGACTCCACTCATCTTTTATCCATGTGTTCAAATACAAGGCATTGAAGAAGAACCTAAGAAACTAATAATAAGTGGCTTCTTTTAAATGTGAATAGTGAAGGTACGGTGTATATAAGACACAAAAAGACAGTTGCTTTTACTACAAACACTGCTGAAGAACTTGCTTATATTTTACCCTGTAATTATAGTCGTAGGTGCTCAATATGTATAGGTTCTTTTTTGTTCTGTTAGGACAGCCGCATGTCTTTCAGCCCTATTTTGTGAAACACTAATAGATCCTGAAACATTTATAGTGTCCACAAAAAAATCTAGGGGCTGAAACATAGGGATATGATGATGCATTTTTAATTTGCTTCAAACATAGCGAAACAGAAGTTTTAAATCAAAATTACTACTGCAATATGCAGGTTTTGGTATAATTATACAATAGAGTCTTAAAGTCCAGTATACCCACAATCAGCTCCTGATTTTCTATAGCTGGATGATCCATGGTGCCCAGAAACACGTCAGGCCTGGCACTGCCCCTGAAGTACTTAAGTTCCTTTCAGCTTCCTGGGAACTGGGCAGGGAGAACTGCTGAGAACTGTAGTAACTGCTATACATTATGGTTTCTTCTTTTACTGAAATATAATTAACTGGCAGAGTCCCATTAAACTACAAGATTGCAATTTGGCACACTTACATATCGTGGGGCTCTACATGCTGGAGAAACACCAATTAACATTTGAACTTTTGTTTCCTGCTGGAGTTCACCAGAAGGCCAAGAGTCTTTCTTTAAAACGTGAACTGTTCAAATGGCCTTTTGAAACAAACTCTTGACAAATGGCACTCAGATTCAGCGTAGATCATTTACAGCAATATAAATTCCAAACCTGAACCTGAACTTTTTCATTAAAATTCTTGGAAATGAAAGTACAAGTAAGTATCATGCTGAAATAATCCCAGTAATACAAAAAAAGCACACTAAATAATATTGAGATTATGAGACATACTGGAAAGCAGTGCGCAGTCACTTGAGAAGCTTCGAACGGGGACTGCAAAGCTTATTAGTTCAGACTTGGCATCAGCCCTGTCTTGGTTGGTTTCCACAAAGCCATACAGCCCTTTATATTGTGTTTTCAGTTCTGGAGGACTACCAAGGAGCTTCTTAATTCACATGTGGTGCCAGGCCCAAAATGGCTCAGAGCTGTGTAAATAATTCAGCTATAAATAATTCAGATTTAACTCAAGGTGTTTGCTGTAGATGTTCAATAGGTGTAGAAAGCTTGCTACTTGAAATCCATAGCCTTGATGTGACCATTTCCAAGGAATTAACTAATATTGGGTGGAGAAATTGACACTCTCGACGGCAGAGAGGCCCTGCAGCAGGGTCTGGACAAGTTAGAGAGCTGGGCAATCACCAGTTGCATGAAGTTTAACAAGGACAAGTGCCGGATTTTGCACCTGGGACATGGTAACCCTGGATATACATACACTGTGGGGAGCGAGAGGCTGGAGAGCAGCCCTGTGGGAAGGGATCTGGGGGTTCTGGTCGATGGCAAGTTGAACATGAGCCTACAGTGTGCCCTGGCAGCCAGGAGGGTCAACTGAGTGCTGGAGTGCATCAAGGACAGCATTGCTAGCCGGTTGAGGGAGGTGATTGTCCCGCCTGCACAGGTGTGGCCCCATCTTGAGTACTATGTGCAGTTTTGGGCGCCACAGTACAAAAAGGATATATAGCTACTGGAATGTGTCCAGAGGAGGGACACAAAGTTGGTGAAGCATTTGGAGGGGATGCCGTATGAGGAGCGGCTAAAGTCACTTGGTCTGTTCAGCCTGGAGAAGAGGAGACTGAGGGGGAACCTCATCGCAGCTTACTGCTACCTCACTAGGGAGAGGGGAGGAGCAGGCGCTGATCTCTTCTCTCTGGTGACCAATGATAGGACCCGAGGGAATGGTAGGAAGATGTGCCAGGGAAGGCTTAGGCTGGACACTGGAAGGAGGTTCTTCTCCCAGAGGGTGGTGGAGCACTGGAGTGGGCTCCCCAGGGAGGTGGTAATGGCACCAAACCTGACAGTATTTGAGAGAGGTTTGAACAACGCCCTCAGATACATGGTGTGAGGGTTGTCAAGAACTGGACCAGGCTGTCCAGGGAGGTGACTGAATCACTACCCCTGGTGACGTTTAAAGGACATGAAGATGTGGGGCTGGGGGACAGGGTTCAGCAGTGGATGTGGTAGAGTTAGGTTAGTGGTTGGACTCAATGATCTTGAAGGTCTTTTCCAACCAGAATGATTCTGTGTTTCTGTGATTCTATTATGTCCTAAGAGCTATGAGAACATACTGTGGGAAGTGACCATATGTCCAAAGAGCTGCTGTCATCACTACTAAGGGTAGTCACTCAGAGCAAGCCCGAGAACTTCAAATTAATCTGTAATGTTCTAAGGTGAACATCAAGAAATCATTATTGCCAGCATTAGAATTTTAAATATTTTTAGAGAATACTTTAGGAATAGACTGGACAGTCAGAAAGCAATCCAGCACTCTCAGTAAATTCACTGAACTGAAAAAAAGTGGCTCTTAAGACTATCAAATAAAAATTTGAAGTTCAGGAGCTAGGACTACAAGTAATGCCATTTTTTTTAAAAAAAGAAAGAAAAATAAGAAAGAAAATAGAGTAAAAGAAGTTCTATTTTTACCCAAAAAGGGATAGATTGGAAAGGTTTTCCAAAACCAGAATAGCTAGTTTCAGTTGCTATATTTAAAATAGTAATAGCAATAATAATAACAAAAATAAAAATTAATAATAACAATAATAATAAATGGACAAGGTCCAGGACATGGGAGAACAACTTGTAAAGGGCAGAAAAAGTTGTTTCAGTAACAAGGTGTAAAGATGAGCTAACTGGGAAGCACTACTAATACTAAAGACTGAGGTATTGACAGAAGAATCCACTGGTGGAAGCTATATATGAAGGCTATTAAAAGCTTGGTCTTTTTTTTTAAAACAGAGGAGACACAGGGACAAAACTCTAAGAAAAAAAAAGACTTTATAATACATTCTTCATCTCTTGCCACCCTGACTTTAAGGCAGTGATTTAGGTAAATAAACTTTTATCAGTGAAGCAAGATGCCAGGTTCAAAATAACAGCACTGAAGGAAGATAAGAGGAAAATATAGGCTGATTTGTACAATGACATCATTGTTCATTACAGACGTTATTATTTTCAAATGGAAAATTCTGAGATAATAGAATCATAGAATGTTTTGGGTTGGAAGGGACTTTTAAGTTCATCTAGTTCCAAATGCACTTACTATGGGCTGGGACCAGGTTGCTTAAAACCCCATCCAACTTACTCTTGAAAAATTTCAGGATGAGGCATCCACAACCTCTAGGCAACCTGTTCCAGTGTCTCACCACCCCTGAAGTGAAAAACTTCTCCCTTGCTTCTGATCCAAATCTACCCTTTTTCCAGTTAAAGTCATTACCCCTCACTCTATCACTACAAGCCCTCTTAAAAAGTCCCTCTCTAGCTTTCTTGTAGCCCCTCTTCAGATACCAGAAGGCTGCAACGAGGTCTTTCTGGAGACTTCTCCAGCCTGAACAGTCCCAACTGTCTCAGCCTGTCCTTGTAGGAGAGGTGTTCCAGCCCTCTGATCATCTTTGTGGCCCTCCTGTGAACCTGCTCCAACAGGTCCATGTCCCTCTCTTACTGGGTGCTCCAGAGCTGAAAGCAGTACTCCAGCCAGCTGGGGTCTCACAAGAGCAGAGTAGATGGGGAGTGTCACCTCCTTTGACGTCTTGGCCACACTTCTGGTGCAACTCAGCCTGTGGCTGGCTTTCTTGGCTGAGAGCGCACATTGCCGGGCCATGCTGACCTTCTAGTCAATCACTATCCCCAAATCCTTCTCTGCAGGGCTGATATCAATTCATTCTCTGCCCAGCCTGAATTTGTGCTTGAGATTGCCCCAACCCGTGTGCAGGACCTTGCACTTGGCCTTGTTGAACTTGGTGAGGTTGGCATGGGCCCCACCTCTCAAGCCTGTCAAGGTCTCTGTGGACAGCATCCCTTCCCACCAGCATGTCAACAGCACCACTCAGATTGGTGTTGTCAGCAAACTTGCTGGGGGTGCACTCAATCTCACTATGTCAGAAAGAATTATTTATTTTCTCTATACTAGAAGTTCAAATAAATATAAAAACCAGCTCTACAACAGCATATTACTGAAGCCAGCAACTCCCAGATCTAAAAAAGCATTTGCTAAACATCTGGTGGAAGTGCCTAATTATACAGGAAATTCTTTGAGAATCTTTGGAAAAAACTTGTGATCTAGAGCATCAAAAGGCAAAATGCTATATTAAGCAATTTGATTATCTAAAATATTCCTGTTTAGAGACTATAAAATACTGGTGTAAAAATCCATGAATGATCCCAGACACAACATGATTTTTAAATTTTCTTTCATAATCTAAGAAGGTTATGAATATTAAGATAACAAGAATGGCTATCTGCTAGCGATAATATGAATTAAAATAGTGCGCCAGCACTGATGTGCATACAAAAATGATAAAGATGCTAAGAGATGACTGAAGACCAGTGCCTAACGCTTCAGTATGCATTAGGTATTTAGCATTTCCACCTTTGCAGATTTTTACCTACCATATCCAAACATTGCAACTGGAGCTTAATATGTAACATGGGCCTTTATTTTCTTTTGAAATATATTTATATTCTTCCTTCAGACACTGAGATACTCTCAGAGAAAACTATGTTGTCTACCAGACAAAATGTCATGGATATAGAATGATCCTTTTCACAGAAGGAGGTGTGAGAGAGAAAGGCATAGAAAGTAAAGACTACAGCATGACAAAGACTAAATATATGCATATAGACACACATAGTCTCACACACACATACACAGATTGAGAGAGAGATGAAAACAGCTTTGGGCACTGTTGCTGCTACAGAGACAGTCTGAGCCACAAAAGGAGAAGAAACCTATTACCTGACTGCATTCACATCCAAGGCAGAATGCTGACTTTTACACTTCTACTGACAATGAGCACTTTGATGGGGCAGGGTAAAGGTATAAATCTACCAATTACTTTGAGACAAGTCCTATCTAATTGTAGAAGATCAAGGTGGATATATCAGAAAAGGGGCGGTGGGAACATCTAAGAGACAAAGAAATATTATTCCTGCTCAGGTTCACAATACTGCTATCTTCCAATGTCAAATGTACTGCAAATTATTTCTATAATCACGTTAGACCTTTAAAATAATTACTTAACAATATAATTTGAGCTATGTTTTCACAATGATGGATGTAACATATTTGATTATAGTGTTTTTCATTTATGAACTTTATGATAGTTATTAATGGTTACAAAATTGTGCAAGCCATTTAAGAATGAGTTTGCATTATCTAGCTAGATTACCTATTACTGAACAAAATTCCACTACTAAAATGAACATATACACACAACTCTAGTATTTTATTGCTGATTCTATTTTTTTTTCCTCGGAACAAGATGACCAGTTTTTCTTTGACAATGAATAATTTAACACTTTGTTAATTCTTGTTCCCCTAATGCATTTTGAAAATGATTAAATATTCATTAGTAAGCTGCTTTATTGTAAAAGAACTCAAACTTCCTTGGAACTTGTATGCTTTTACCACAACTTCTATTCAGGTGTATATGCACCTGAATCATGTGTCAGCAGTATGTGCAAGTCTTTGTATAAGGCAGATCTAAACAATGGCTACTTTTTTTTCCTTCCCTAGCCTGTCCTGGTTTTGCTTTAAACAAGAATTATGTTGCACACTACTTTTCATGGAACTGACCACAATGATCTTGAGTCTCTCAAAGCAGAGGTTGCCCTAACTTTCCATGCATTCATTAAATAGGTAAAACAAACTGTTAAGAAAGTGTAATTGCTGCTATTGCTTCATAGTTTGTTGGTGGGTTTGCTTTTAGTTTGGGTTTTTTTTTTTTGATGTAAGGAATAAATTTTAAAAGTGAAGAAAATTCCTAATGTAAGAAATAAAACAAGAACTCATCCAATAATAGCATCTAAATATTCTACCGGGAAAAGGAAGAGACTGATGTTTTTGTAATTGTTTCTGAGGAACAGAGTTGAAATATGCATAAATGACTGATTTCTCTTCCAGCACAGAAGAAGTAGCCAAAAAATAAAGGATTTTTTTTCAAAGATTATCAAAGTAATTTAAAAATCATCTAAATAATTGATTTCTTAATTCACAGAAGATATTTCAACAGTTCAATGGCTTCATCTTATGACACAGTGAGACACAAATTTAATAGATGACAGTTAGTAATCACCTTGTCCTGTTTGTATCCATAACGGAAAAACATAGTTTTCTCAGCTGCAAAGTAATTATTTGTAAAATGATACTTTTGTGTTTGATGTTACTCAAGTAGCTATACAATCTTTGGATCTAGCATTTGCAGTTAAAGATTAGAAATGTTATCAAACATGGTGTTTATCTGTCTTATTTTTGTTGTTTGGAAATTCGAACAATGATGCACATAACCAAACTTAGTTTTGAATGGGTGGTACAAAGAAATACAATTCTATGGGTCAGTCACAGTTTTCTAGGTATCCAATAATGTGGACAATTGTATGTGTACTGTCACAAGAAAGAAAAGTGCATAATCATTAAATAAAGTAACTTCTATCAGCCATAAAATTAAGATGCAGATAGTTAAAATAAAATTGACCTAAATCATTAAAAATAACTTTTAAAAAACTCTTTATGACTGGAACACAAATCAGTTTTATTTCAAATTTTCCATACCACTTTCACATATTGTGTATTGTTGTACAGAAAGCAAGTGAGAGGGAGGAAGTAAAGCAGAAGTATATTACAGCTGATAAATGTAGTTTAATATACAGAAAACATGGCATATAGACCATGACCTCCTTCTGAGTCAGTGAGTTTCACAACAAGCAAGAAAGAAGACTGATTCCTGCTCAGGAGGGTTAAAATTAGAGCTAAACACTAGCTGGCAAAAACACCACTTGTATATTCACTTGAGTTTGAATATATAAGGGTAGGGTTCATCATTAAAGAGAAGCTGATAAAGTTTTAATGTTGAAACAAATCAGTACGGGAAGAAGTCAGTCTGGCTAGTTTTAGTTAGTATTTTGCATGCAGAATTTTGTTCAGTTGTCCTATTAATAAAACAAAAATCATTCCTGCTTTTTGCTTATATATGCCATATATATAAACCATTGAAGGACATGGCAAGAAACTTCACCTACTTTTCAAAGTTATTAGTTCTCTAGAAGTTTTAAAGAGTAGGTAAAGCATTTTGCCATGTCTTTCAAGGCCTTTTGTGTTCTCAGTATAAAATATGTTTCTTCCAAATCCTCTTTTAAAGTCAAATGTTTATTGACAGTATTATGCAGTACAACATAACTATTTTGTAGGACTTTTCATAAGAAATTTTTCTTGTTTAAACACTATGTTTCACTAAACTATTTTACCAATTAATTGTAAGCTAAATTAATTGATATTTGAAATTTTAATTACTAATGAATAATTTATGTATTTAAAATAATTAATGTGGGTTTAGAGAACAAAATTTTATCTTTGTTAATGTCTTTACAGAGAATCTT
>JAVSBS010028415.1:0-28437 GCA_033124195.1 Coracias cyanogaster | reverse complement strand
GCAGAATGCTGTGGGAAACGGTGTCAAATGCCTTACTGAAGTCCAGGTAGACAACATCCACTGCCTTGCCCTCATCCGCTAGGCGGGTCACCTGGAGAGGAACGCAAAGCATGGATATATTCCCTGCTGACCACTAGAGGGTTTTTGCTAGATAAGATATTAATTGTCCACTCTTAAAAAGAACTGCTGAAGTAGGAGGAAGGCAGTCTTCTAACATTAGTGACATTTAATGGAAGTGACCGTGGAAACCACAGATCCAAAATAGATATTTGTCTTTTGTTCAGAATTCTTTGCTCCCTAACATTGCCTCTCCTCTCAGAAGCTGTAACTCCACCATCTGAAGCTGTAAGTGCATCAGTGAAGTCCTACCAGGCTCAAACCAAAAGGACCATTTGACTTACAGAGAGGTGCCGAACTGCCTGTCAGATCCCAATATCATGCCTCAGCTCCCAAGACTCAAACCAGTAAATGGTCAAGATCTGTTTTGCAGCACATCCACTTAGAAAAGAACTAAGACACAGCAGTGACATAAGTGAATGAGCTATCTTCCCAGTGGTGATGATTTATTTCCAACTGTATGCATATCCTAGGCCAGTAACTACAATTTGCTCTTCACTAATCAAGTGCTACTTTATTTAAATATTCTCAATTCAAAGATGGCAAAATTGGAACTAAGCAATTGCAGAATAACAGAAGAAATTATGTATACGTTGCAGTTGGATACTAGGCTCTTCTGTCTATCCATTTCAATGATACCTGTGTATTTGCCATCTGTGAAGCCAAATAAGCTTTTTGAAATCTTGTAGAAAAATTATTAGAAAACAAAATTAAAATCCTAATATATATTTCTTTTTTATTAATAGAGTTATGGATCTGGTGCTTTAGTCCACTACAACTACATCGTTTTACCCGCTTTTATGACACTAGGTAACAACTTCCCATTGGGAATATTTCCCCAGTCTAATATAACAAACCTGTGGTTTGGGATGGGCTGCTTCTTTATTATTTTCATTCTTTTTATTTTTAAACAGATCCATTTCTGCTAGTATAAGTCTAGCTATCTTTATGCTCACAAAAATAGTTATGCAGGACAAATACTTCCAGTGGACTGAATTTTCTGCCAATGAAAAATCAAGAACACATCATACAGCTAGATGAGATGATTATATATTAGGATATAAAAAGGGTCTCCCTGTGACTGTTTCCACACTTTTAGAAGTTAAGTGTGTCACACTCATATTCAGAAACTGATCTTGAAATACCTTGAAAGCAGCTAGACAAGGACCAGTGGTGCTTGCAACCTCACGAAACAAAGAAACACATAGAGAAACAATATAGAACCTACTCATCAGAGCTTTCAGTCAGAAATAACACAATTATAAATGTTTTGTATACTTGATTTCTGAAAACCTGCTAGACAAGAGCCAAATTAAATACAAATGAAAGCTCCAAATAATGCAAAAAATACAGCAAGTAGTCTCAGTTTCAGGGTAGTACCAATATTCCCACTTCTGTATGCTGAATGTAGCAACTGCCACAGAAAATAACTTTTCAAGTACTGAAAAGCCCATCCATCACTTAAAAACTCCAATCCATCCTGAACCTGAAATACCAGTCTCTCAGACAGAAACACTAGAAATCTAAACTCACAAATGTATAAAGAAAATAAGAAAGACATAATGAATTATTATTTCCATTTGTTGCAACATGCTGCAATCTGTGGCAGGAGGAACAATCTCTCATACACTGCCCTATCTATAAGCAGGCAGAGTTCAACTGAATGCATTCAGGGGTACATTTCAATTCTTTTTCATATCCTTTAATGATTACTCTAAGCAGGATAGCACTAGGAAAAATTAAATTTATCAAGAGGAGTAAGTTCTCTCACCTCAACCTAAAAAAAGCAATATTAAGGTAAGATATGATGCCCACACCTCCTGATTTTACTGCTTCAGAAACTTATTCTGGTTGTCACCGTAGTCATTAATACTTTGACCTATAGTAGGATTATAAGGAAATTACCAGCGTAAAACTACCAAATTACATTCACCAAAGAGAAAAGTAGGTACATGTATAAGAGACAGAAAATATAATACTGTGGAAATACTATGGAACTATTAGTCAAACATTTGATGTGTTCCTAACTTCAGGTCTCCCATCTGACAAGTGGCAGTCACGTAAAAATGGAAAGGGAGTCAGCAAAAGTTCTTCAACACACAGCACAGAAAATTCCCGTCAGAATTCAAGGATGCTCTAGAAAATGTCACCTCCAGGAAGCTGATTTTCTTTTTCTTTTAATTTGAACCATTCAAGGTTAATGAGGTCTTGAAGTTATAAACCTGAGTCATGCTTCTGTCTTCACTTCAGCAATTAGGTTGTCTGTCAGCATGTTATACAGTTCTACAGTTAATATTCAGCACAGAAGCAGAGATACTGGATGAAAAAAACCAAGAGCATCTTGACTCTCCTATAGCCGTTACAAAAGCAGCAGAAAGACAGATTTCAAATAAGCTTCCTTAGGCATAGGCAGAAGTACAAAAACTACCGTGTAGCATCCAGAGTAGAAGCAGAGACAGCTGCTCCAAATACACATCGGGCAGCAAGGCAACAGTGGCACTGTGGAAAAAAAAATGGGAATTGATATTCCACTGTATCTACTTCAGCTCCATCCTCTGTAAATATATCCACCCTGGTATTCCCCTGTCTCTGAGAAATGATACTCTGGCTCTTGCTGGGGAAGGGTTAGCCACAAAGCACGACCAGAGTCTGTGCACAAATCAGCAGGGGCACATGTCTCTCTGTAACATGAAAAGGGGGTTGAGTGCCCAAAAGCTTTTTTTCCCCAGCTATGTCTGTTGGTTTAATAAAATACATTATTCTCCCTACAAATCCATGTGTCTAAGCTCACACCCACATGCAATGCCTGTGATTAGAGGGGCAAGTTAACTTACAGGCAGACCTTTACAGTGGTCTACAGTGGTTTACAGAACTAACCTGGCAAAGGTACTTTTGTGGCATTATTGTCTGTGCTTGGAGTCAGCTGTTGAAAAGCAAGCAACTTCATATAAAGTTTTTCAGATCTTCTTCACCATTTTCAGCCTAGTTACATTTTTATATAGAATGTAGGGCAGCTGTCTCTGATGAGCTATTCCTAAGGCAGGAGGCTACGTAAATGGAACGTGTCCATGATCTTTTGCAAGGATCATCTTACCTGCTTGCAAGTGTTACCATTATGACATACAGAAGGGATAAGGAGTATGTTTTTTCTCTCATAAGTCCCATGTTATTTCCATAAAAATGAACTGATTAATACAGTCTTAGAGTCAATGAATTTATCTTCCCACAATTAAATCAGTAGGTTTTTAAAGAAAAGTTTACCCTGTGTTCTCTCACTGAGCATCTGTTTTCTGCTGCACATATAAAGAAATGAGACAGAGTCAGCAATCTCTGCTGCCATCTTCTGCTCTTACTCTTTATGCAACCAGTGAACAACAGACAGATTTAAATCCCAGCCTTTCTGAAAATGAGTGTAACAAATGAAAGGCTATAAATCAAGAGTCAAATCTCTGTCACACAATCACAGCTACTTAGGAAGAAAATGTCACTTTGAAGCACACTTAGTCATCTTCACAGCACAGAATTATCCATTATGGTATATTCTCCCATCTAAGTAAGTGTCTGATATCCCTCATGACGAGTTTTATATTCTCAAAAAAAGGTTTTTTCTCCCATTATTCCCTTAGAGTCTACCTTTGTCACAAGGTAGAGATCCACTCTGTAAGAACCTCTTCTTAGAGGTACAAACCTCTGAGAGGGACAAACAATTAAAACAGATGTCGTCATGGTAGCTTGCTATAGGTCACCAAGTCAGGATGATGAAACTGATGAGTCATTCTTTAAGGACCTATGGGATGCCTCCAAGTCATCTGCCCTTGTCCTCATGGGGAACTTCAATTTGCCAGATACCAATTGGGAGTACCACTCAGCTGGTACAAAGAGCTCCAGAAGATCCCTAAACTGTCTGGACAATAATTTCGTGGTACAGGTGCTGAGAGAACAGACCAGGAAAGGTGCCTTCCTTGATTTGTTACTTGTAAACAGAGAGGGTCTCTGCAGGGATCCATCTTAGGGCCAGTAGTCTTTAATATATTCTTAAATGACCTAGATGCAGGACTTGAAGGCTTACTAACTAAGTTTGTGGATGACACCAAATTGCGGGGGAGCAGCTGACATTCTTGAGGGCAGAGGGGCCCTGCAGAGGGATCTGGATAAGTTAGAGAGCTGGGCAATTGCCAATGGCATTAAGTTTAACAAGGATAAGTGCCAGATTTTGCAACTGGGACATGGTAACCCTGGATATACATATACTCTGGGGAGCAAGAGGCTGAAGAGCAGCCCTGCAGAGAGGGATCTGGGGGTTCTGATTGATGGCAAACTGAACATGAGCCAACAGTGTGCCCTGGCAGCTTGGAGGGCCAACCGAACCCTGGGGTGCATCAAGCACGGCATTGCTAGCAGGTCAAGGGAGGTGATTGTCCTGCTTTATTCTGCACTGGTGCAACCCCATCTTCAGTACTGCATGCAGTTTTGGGCACTACAGAACAAAAAGGATATAAACCTACTGGAATGTGTCTAGAGGAGGGCCACAATATTGGTGAAGGGTTTAGAAGGGATGCCATAAGTCACTTGGTCTGTTCAGCCTGGAGAAGAGAAGACTGGGGGGACACCTTATCGCAGCTTACTGCTACCTCACTAGGGAGGGAGGAGGAGCAAGCATTGATCTCTGACCAGTGATAGGACCCGACAAAATGGTAGGAAGATGCGCCAGGGGAGGTTTAGGTTGGAAATCAGGAGGAGGTTCTTCACCCAGAGGGTGGTGGAGCATGGGAACAGGCTCCCTAGGGAAGCAGTAATGGCATCAAACCTGACAATATTCAAGAAGCATTTGGACAGTGCCCTCAGACACATGGTGTAAGGGTTGTCAAGCACTGGACCAGGCTGTCCAGGGAATTGGCTGAGTCACTATCCCTGGTGACATGTAAAGTACATGAAGACGTGGGGTCAGGGCACATGGTTCAGTGGTGGTCACGGTAGTTAGGTTAGTGGTTGGATTTGATCATCTTAAAGGTCTTTTCCTATGAGAGTGATTCTGTGATTCTGTGTGATTCTGTAAAACCTCCAATAATTTTAGTCTTATTTTCACCTATTGTGCTTTTGGTAGAGTCAAAAGAATGATCAACAACTGAAAGACTAAATGAGTATCACCCACTTGGATTTCTATCCTTGTCTAGAAACTACTGCTCTTCCCCAAAACTGCAGCTGCTGGCATATCAACACACCATCCAGAAGAAGATATTTCATCCCTAAAAGCATGACTATACACTAAGTGTTGAATTGTGAAGAAGTTGTTTTTTTGGTGCTTTCAGATTCAGTGGAGTTTGCTAAGTATATGGTACGGGATGTGCCTCATCCCGTTGGTCCAGACACTCATTCATTCTCCTTATAAAGGAGCTTCCTCTGTAGTGCATGCATGTTGGATTATGTTTTTCACCTGACATAGTGATTTGTACTTACACAATGCATAAATGAAATTGTAAAAGTCTAGACAGAGCTCATACTCTCCAACAGAACTGGTGCACTGTATACACACTACTTCTACCAGTAACAAAATTTCACATCCAGGTATCCCAGCAGTATATATAATTACAGACCTAATGAACATGTCCCCTGCCAAAATACTCTTCTTGCCTCATGGAAGGCCCTGACTATACACAAAGTTTATTTTTAAAAGTGTTTTAAACCGATGTAAGCAAGTGTGTATACAGGGGTAGATTGCACATGAGCTGATATCCTTAAAATGAGGCAGACCCTGAGGGGTGAAGCTAGTTTCAAATTTCTAGGTATTCAGAGAGCTCACAGAAGAAGCTGATGTAGAAATACTGCAGGTAGTGATCTATAAATCCTCCAGGTTTTTTTCCCTAGCTTCCATTAAGCTGAACTCCCTCTTCTCTGTGTCCTCAGTATTCCTCTCTTCTAGCCTAGTCCATCCTCAGAGGCTTCAGTCCATTGTCTACTGCATTACCACATGAAACTTTACATGCAATTAGTCATTTGCAGAGCTGAAATCCTTATATTCACAACATAAGCTTTTGACTCTTCACTTAAGGAGGTACCTGCAAGAAACACTGGGCTGTTTCTCCATACAGATCAGGCACTACCTGAGAACGCTGGTGGTTTGGCTGGACACACCCACAGCTATCTGCTGCAGTAGCAAAGGCAATCAAGGAGATTCCTGTCCCCTCCCCTCTTCATCTGCTGATTCTTTCCCTCTTACTATAGTTCAGTTCTACAGGTATGCCAGCTCAACCACCTGCAGGATTGTGCCTTTCAACTGCAGCAGAGAAATGAAGTGGAAGGCAAGAAGCTCTTCAGAAGGCTTTCCTATGAAAAAATTCTAATGGGCAACTCTATTTTGAGGATCCTGAGGTAAAGGTGTAAAGAACAATGTCCTAGCGTGGTCTCAGGTCCTTCTGCCACTGAATGACCCAACTTGGACTTTTTTTTACCCCCATATCCACCATGAGGCTGTTCTTGGCCTAATTCTTACTGATCTAGTCTTAGTATTGCTACCTCATCATAACAGCAATTACAATACCTAGTTCTTAGGTATTGATTTTCCTTTGCAGATCTCAGTGTTCTTTATGGAAGACCTTACTGCTGTCAGAGGCAATCAGAACATGAAACAGAACAAAACTGGCTCTTGAGTGCTAGATAGATAATGCTAGTTATTTTGCATTTTTACAAAGCAATTATGAAATTATAAAGATGTTTACTTCAACTTTTTATTTCAACAGCATATTTTCTATAACATACAAACCCTTAAATTTTACACAAAAGAATAACATGTATGAATAACAGAACAGACAAATAGGCTTGAGTTAGCAATGCATAGTGAAGTTCTTAGAATAACAATCACAATAAAGTTACAAAATTGGGGTTGATCCTATGGTTCTGAAATTATAGAACCATAAAGAATTTTTGCATGTATTCTTAACATTACAATGAGAGCTTATGATTTTCTGTTCAAGCAGGTGAACATGTGTTAGTGAGGTAGCATTATTATTCTTGCCTAGATACTCTGCCTAAATCACAGAATCATAGAATCATTATGGTTGGAAAGGACCACCAGGATCATCAAGTCCAACCTTCATCCTAACATCTCTCTAGCCACTAGACCATAGCCTCAAGTGCTACATCTACTAGATTTTTAAACGTCTCCAGGGATGGTGACTCCACCACCTCCCTGTGCAGCCTGTTCCAGTGCCCAGCCACTCTCTCAGTAAAGAATTTCTTCCTAATATCTAATCTAAATCTCCCCTGACACAGCTTGAGGCCATTTCCTCTCATTCTATCATTAGTAATGTGGGAGAAGAGACCAACACCAGCCTCACTACAACCTCCTTTTAGGTTGTTGTAGAGAGCAGTAGGGTCTCCTCTCAGCCTCCTCTTCTCCAGACTTAAGAGCCTCAGTTCCCTCAGTCGCTCCTCATAAGGCAAGAAAACATTAGAATGTGCATCAATCACAGGGAAATTCTGTGACTTATTTGAATGGATTCCATCAAGATAAAGCTCTACTCACACAAGTCAATCTCGTTCAACTGAAGACTACTCATTTGAGTAAAGTTTATCTGCATGAGTAAGAAAATTCCATTCAGCCTGTGATCTCCAGAAAAATATAATCTTTTAATTAAATCTGTTACAAGTAAACATATGTGAATAATTTTTCTGCGTCTCAGCTGAACTCACTTCAGTACCATCTGGCGAAACCTACAGGTCAGCATCCTGAAGGAGACTCCCCAATTTCTGATAACTTCTGTTGCTAAGGCTGCAGCTCTGCCTTCTGCTGGTTTTGTCTGTTGCTGGGGGGACCAAATGCTGCTTTTAAATCCACTGCTGCAGGTGCATTAATATAATCTAGCATCACTTTGGAGACAAAAGAAATCTTCTAATGCAAGAGAAGAAAACCCAGGTACCATGGTGATGAGGATGTAAGAACCATAGGCAAGCAAAGTTATATCTGCAGAAAAAAGTAGCAGGTGCAAATCCTTGCATAATGCAGCACTTCCCTATCAGAAAAGAGTTACCCCAGACAAAGAAGGAGACATGGTCTGAAATAGAACATCAGGGCACTGACGCTTAAGCCATATAAAGCTAGGTGAATGGAATCAACAACAGATAACTGGCACGAAGCGGGAGAATTGTGTTGCTAGCTGAATGAGATCAAGATGCATCCAATCCAGTGCCTGATGTCTAAGATGTTTACCAAAGAAGGGGCTGGGAGAGCATTTTAGACAGAGTGATTTGTCTGTCTACCAGATTATGTTAATTCTTACAGGCACTTCTCTGTTCTAACAGTTAATGAAATATATCATTTTTGTGTCTGAATGGAATTAATAAAAACCCAGAGTAAGCCCATCAAAACACAGCGAATAGAGTATTTCTAAAAACATTATGCAGACAACCCAACCCACTCTCTGCCTACATATTGCAAAGCAACTGTACTCATTAAAGAGACACTGGCATCCACATGAACATTCAAAGTCATCAGGATAAAGAGAAACCTTAGCCTTCTGAGTATTAACTACTACAATTTGCCTATCTCTTGAATTCCATAATTGTTATTCAAATACTTTGTTCGGACTATGCTTTAAAACATCTGGATGAACAAGGTTTACCTATGCTGTGTCATCAAATTTTTAGCCCATTTTCCTCTGAAAACAGGACTTCAGAGAAAGGATTGCTACTCAGGTTATTCCTCTGCCCCTCTTCAACACAGCTTTTAAGAAAATCAGCGCTTCCAACCATTCTGAAAGATATTTATATTTCTACAAATTTCATTAAAATTAGCAAACAAGTAGCAGAGCAAAACCTGAATTTGTGACACCAGAGAGGAAAAGGCAGGTAGGACTTTGTTGGTTTGCTTTCAGTTTGGCAGCAATGGTTTGGTCAATTGCATGTGTGTTGTAACCAGGTAGTTGGCACATGCACAGCTCCAAACGGGCAATTGTTTTTTGGGAAGAAGACAAAGTGATGGAAGGACAATAGACTTGATAATCTAAGTGGGTTGTTCAGGGAAGAAAAGAACATTGATCAGCAGGAACTGCACATTTCAGTAGATTCATTGCACACAGAAAAAAATTCTTTTGCCTAAAGTCAAAGAAAAATGTGAGCAGAGCCAAGAGTGAGTATGCAGGTTAGAGGGACAACTGTAAATCACGTGAACTGGAAATATGATTATTCTACCTTCTCAGATTATTTTTAATTTAATTATTTTAAATTGATGTTTGACTGAATGTGAGATAGTCACTGCATAAGTATAGAAATTGAAAGGTTTGGGGATAACAAAATACTAATTTAACTTCTGAATTTAAATGGAAAATAACACTAATTTATCCATGTAAATTATCCTGAAAGTTGAGAAAAGTAATCCGATTAATCAAACACAATGAAGAGATCATTATTTAGGTTTTAAAAAATGTTTTGTACTTTCATTACCTTTTGCATTTTTGCAGTGTCCAGAGATTTCACAATTCTGCCAAAGTGCCGAAGACCGAGCTCTTCTAGTTGAAAAGTAGCCAGGTAACAAATAACTATCAAAAGATACGTACATTTAAAATGCAGCAGGAAATTCTAATAAACCTATACACTGTACTTAGCAGGCTCTGGGATTTAGACTGTTACCTTTTATTTTAAATAGTTGTCAATATCACTTATCTAACTGGACAATATAATGCTTGACAATGAGAAACTGTAATATGGCATCATGACTATATGCTACGGTTCATATAAATTAGGTACCTGTTTTGTGAGTCAGATCCAAGCTACTGCAAATCTACACAATTTTATGGAACTCTAACAGCTGAGGAATGAGCCACTTACACAAAAAATACAAACCAATTGTAGTTATCTGAAGCCATGCAATAGAGGCTCTTTTGATGCCTGCAAATATCTGTTTGCAGAACTGGGAGATTTACCACAGCAGTGTCTGGAATCCTGTAAGGCCAAAGGTAAGATCTTGCCATGATTTCAGTCATTTCACTATGACAACATCATCACTAAAATGAGCAGCTCTGTCAAGCCCTAACTGCTTGTTCTTGTCCCCTCCTTCTACTTCCCAGTGTTTCTTCTGGGCAAGTGCAGTCACCCACACAGCCAAGTTAAAACAGATTGTGATTTTAACCCAAAGTGCTGCTTTGACCAGTTCACTGGATGGCTGCTAAACACAAGTTCTAACTCAAGAAGAGATATGACACAGGGATGAGAATGAGTGGCCAGGGATGAGAAAAAGGGCAGATTGTTTCTTTGGGTAGCAGTACCAGCTTATAAAACAATTATCTGCATATTCCATATGTGAAATTGTGTTAGTCTGGCAACACAGCAGGGAGAATAGGAGTCAGATTGCTCCTGAGAGACATGACTTAGAAGTTTCTGACAGTATTACATTGCTGGATACAGCTCTCTTTTAATGTAACTGAAATTTTCAGTGTAAGCAAGCTCATTCTGAGAAATTTTAATGTGAACAGGAGAGATACAAGAAAGTTTTGACAGGGAATTTTCAACTACTGTTTTTAATGTTTTCAAAGAGGATAGCTCTAATTCTTCTGTTCCAAAATCATAGTATATTACACATAAAAATATTATACGTAACAAACATTTTAACCATAAAATGGTATATTTCTAGTATTTCTTTTTTTTTTTTTAAGTGACCATTATGCAGAAAATGTTACAATCTTTGTTTTTATTCTTAATTAGAATAAAACCAAATTTTTAAATCGTGAAATTCTCTGGGAAATCCAAACTTGATTCTTGCACTGCCCTCTGGCAAGTATGACGTTCAATACAGGAAGAGGCACTGCCAGTGCTGTCAGATTTTTGCGGACTTTTAAAGTTCGTGAGCTCCTGTATCCGCTGTCATTTGACCGCACTCACTTTGATCAATCAGCCTTCACTTGCACTGCAGTATTTTAGCTGCTGCCAAGCAGCAATGATAAAATCAGTAAATTCTGACCAATGTGCCGCAGCCAACTTGGTGTATTGTTAGGCTTCAATCTTGTGCTTTAGCATAGCAACATATTTAAGCAGTCTTAGCAGAATATACATTCATCTCCTACAAGCTTTATTCAATTCAAATCTGCTCACACATAGCAACAGCCTTATAAGCAGCTTTGATTGTTTAAGTGTCAATGCAGCTTGGCAAAGGGAATCACAAGCAGCTTAAAACAACATAAGCCAATGACCTTAGACTCTCAACTTGTTGATAGAGGAAAATTTTCCAGGGCCTACCCTCTGCCTATGACTAATGGAGGCTTTTGAGCTGACCAGTCCTGACAATCCAATTATAGGAACCCTCAGCTTAAACGTATAATTTATGTGCCCCAGACAGTGAAAAACATGGCTTTGGAGAAATGGAGACAATGAAGCATCACCATTTAGAATAAATTCAATATACTATTAATTTCATCCATGAAAGTTTAGGTTGCCTTTCATATGTTATTTGAGACTTCTATATCTTTCCAGATTGTAACAGAAGCAACCAGAATTGCCATAAAAATTTAGTAGCTTTTAAAACATAAAATGTAGATATACTTATATTATATATTATATGGGGTTTTTTTTATTTTTCAACCACTTTGAATTAAATTGACTGGAGTTTTCAAAGTACCCCCAAAGCTTCAGAACTTATCTGACTTAAAGAACCAATGCCAGTGCGATTTGTGATTTCATCTTATTTAGTATATGCACATTAAATGCTTAGCATAAAAATATTTTTAAATCACTCGTTCATGTACTTCTCAATGCCTGAAATATCTTTGAGAGTAGTAACTACTCTGATTAGCTAGCTCATACTATCAGATACAGCTGTATTGTAACAGATCCTAACCAACTAACTAATAAAAGAACAATAATTGACCTTGTTCATGGAGACAGACAGAAATCTATGTCATTGTGGTGATCAGTAATGAAGAAATCCATGTATGGACAGAGACAATTGTATCTTCATACTGTGAGACATACTGTGTTCCTCAGCAGACAGAGCTTTGTTACACAATTTCCTATCTGAATGGCAGAGGTACTAGGTTGCATAGAAGAGAATAAAGAGAAATCACCGAAGAACATTTTTTAAAGTGATGGTTAAACTTCCGAGATATTTCTTCCAGCCACTGATGCTACTTTCCATCTGCATGTTACCTAATCTGCAGAATTTTCTTAGTTAAAATTCCAGTTAACGCCTGTAAGAGTCCAGACTAAATAACAATTTCAGGATCTAGGCTTTATATCATAAGGCCATTGGAAAAGGTCCTGTCCTCACACTGCACTGGGCACAAAGGCATAATATTAAGACCTGTACTACTAAAATAATATTTTTTAAAGTTTTGTGGTAAACACATTCAGTGTTTTACAGATAACTTACCTATATAGAGATTACGCTCTGAAATCAGGCAGTATCTCCCATCCTGAACAAAAAAGGCATCAACTTCTACATCCAGTAAGGATTTATATTCAATGCATCCAGCTAGTGTATCCAACACAAATTTTTCTTCTGTCACATTAAGAGTCTATAGAGATACAAAATTAATAATGATTAATGTATTCTGGGAAGAAAATGTTAATTGTGCACAAAAAGAAGGACAATCATTTTCAAGTAATTGGAAAACATGAATAATGAACAGCAGAGCCTTTGGTAGGGCTGGCGCACTTCTAATACTATCAAATACGGGCAGTCCTGCAATTAATGGCCCTTGTGAAGTAAAACGTAACCTTCCCCAGTGTCAAACTTCCAGTTTATCTGCTGACATACACACTTAGAAGGCCATGATGTGTGAATGTCAACAGTCAATGCAAAGAAAATGTGAAGTCTCTGAGCTATGAGCAATGATTAACTCAGTCAACAGTATGAGAAGTTTTGGAAAGAGCTTGCTTTTCCAGTAGGAAACCTGTTCATTGTTGGTGAAGTCTGTGCTACTTGGGGAGACTGCATCGAGGGGAGAAGCTGGACAGAGTTATGGAAAAGACTCTTAACTGCTACTGCAACCTAATATTGGAGAATATGATTAATTTAAACTAAACCCCTGAGTGCCAGGATTCTTGTTAATGCAGACTGCTTCTTATCCAGCTGTGCCCTCAGTCACTTGTGATGTTTATGTGATACCACAAGAGAGCAGAAAAAGGAGGGTCAGATGCTCACTGCTCATTTGGATCCTACCTCATAATCCCTTTAAAAAGTTTAAATCCTCCTGAACTTTACAGAGAGTTGCAATCATAATAAATAACCTATGGAATATCTGTTACTACATGAGATAAACTTCTATTGCAATAAAACATGAGACTCAGAACTGGCAGAAGAATCGAGAAAGGACAGCCACACTATCAAAAAATGACAATGATTCTTTGACTTAAGGAGGTTAGCCAAGAAAAAAGCTAAGTACATCTTCTGAAAACATGTGGTCCATGTTTGATCTGTGATGTCTCCCACAGCTCCAAGATATGGGAACAACTGAACTGCAATAAAATTTATCAGATGAGAGGCTCACCTTGCCTAGTAGACTGTCTGCTAGCATCTTGATTGCTTTATTTCCCTAATGTGATTAATTTCTAGTTTAAAGCTGTTTCTTAGGGACTGATGGAAGTAACGGTGTGAGTTTTCTGATATATGACACTATGTGGGGCTTTGAGAATTAGCAAATACAAGGCAAAACTTTAAAATGACAGTTCTAATTTCTAAATGCAAAAAATGACGCAGAAGAATTCCAAGTGTATTTTCTCAGGTTGTCATTCAGAGTAAGTATAATTGTTTTTTACTGTTCCTGCTCAAAAGTCAGGTTTAATTCCTTCCAATTTGTGCATTGTCACTAGGAAAAAAGTAGTGCTCCCATATAATTGTCTCCATATCGACATATATTTATATATTTATATATGTATATACATATACACATGTATGTAGGCGAAATTACACTTATATACATCCTTGTAATTTCTTTACTGCCATTGGGATTGCACTAACACCTCTGACTTACCTTTCCAGCAGAACTGTAACAGGCAATACTACTAATGATACACATACAGAAACAGTCAGGCTCAGTTGGGCGTTTTTTAGATCCCTAAGGCTAATAATAGTAAAAATGATAGAAAAGTTTTATGTCTGTAACTGAAGTAATCAGATATGACTGAATACATTCTGTGCCCCAGATATGCTGGATAAGAAGAAATAAGAGTGTAACCAAACAAATCATTACATGGAGACACGGAAGCTTCACAAAGTCTGCTGGGCAGCACTAGACTGAGTGTGAATAAGCAGAATATCACCTACCTTCTTAATCAGGACTCTCGAGAAAGAAAAACCAATAGGTTGTGGTGTTGAAGGGAGAGAGATAAAGGGGAATGCGTTTGGGGAAATGGAGACAACTAGAGCGAGGTGGCAAAGACGGAGCACAGAGAAAGGAGTGAAAAGGAAGGTGGGGAAAACAGGAGACACAGAAGGGCTTAAATGGAGGATGGACACAAATAGAAAGGCAGAGGAAAGAAATGGAGCACATCTGGAAATATAAAAAAATAACAATTTCATGCAAAGCATGAAATTAATTGCTAACCACAGAATTCTTGTAAGGCACACAGTCCATTCCAAATATACCTTTCCTGGATGAAGATTTACGGAAGTTCTTTCATAAAACTGACAAAGAAAATACAGAAGTCTAACCTCCCACTAAATGCTCAAATATATATCCCATATTTTATATAAGATCATATAATCATGGAATCATTAAGGTTGGAAAAGACCTCCAAGATCATCAAGTTCAACTGTCAACCCAAAACTACCATGACCACTAGACCACGTCCTGAAGTGCCACATCTACATGTTTTTTTAACATCTCCAGGGATGGTGGTGCCACCACTTCCCTGGGCAGCTTGTTCCAGTGCTTGACCACTCTTTTTGTAAAGACATTTTTCCTAACATCTAATCTAAACCTCCCCCCGTGCAACTTGAGGCCATTTCCTCTTGTCCTATTGCTTGTTACTTGTGAGAAAAGACCAACACCCACCTCTCTACAACCTCCTTTCAGGTAGTTGTAGAGACCAATAAGGTCTCCCCTCAGCCTTAGATATCTGAGAGTTTGCCACAAGAGGCAAAAGCAAAACTAAATACCTGAACAGCAAAGTGAGAGAGGATGATGTAGTTCCAGTAGAAGTAGGACTGTAACATTTTGAACATAAACCAATTGGTCCTCTTGAACAAATGCTGTTGTTTATGAACAGAGCAATCTGCAGACAACAGGAGCTCTGATAATAAACAAAAAGTCCATAGTAAAACTGCACAAGCCCGTTGGAAACAAGCCCAACAAAACCTCTCACAACTATCTCTGCTAGAAAGCTAGAATATAAATGGTTCCCAACATCTTTATTTGATTACAATCCTTGCATTCACCTTGAGTACTTTGATATATTGTACATGTATAAAGTGCTACAACATACAGTGCTTTTCAAATGTACTGTAGAGAGATGACGAAAAGTAGATAGAGAACAAGATAACACCAGTGCCCAAATCATATCTCCTTTTACATTATACAGCATAAAAATGCAATTGCATATTTACAGTTACTCTACTTTTGCTGTACTATTCTAAGTTAACATGTCAGTCAGAAGTTAGGACAAACACAGAAATAAGTGCTTAGTCTTCCTCAGTCCCTCAGCAAGAAAGCACATAATCATTACATGGCCTCAAGCTAAGCAAAAAGATGACAGGAGGTGCAGCCTGGAGACAACCGTGCCTCAGAACATCAGTACTGACTGGTCATTCTGTGGACCCTAGGCTAAAAAGTCTTGTCATGAAATATTATCAATTGAATCTGCTTTCAACTACTAAGTGTTCCATTTCTACATATAAAAATTGAGGATAGCTAAGCAGCCTGCAGCTGTGTCATCTAAGGAGGTGATATCACCAGAACCCATAATAAGTGAAACAAGACTGGGCAGGATGAGTATTTGGATAAGAAATCTCAAAGGCGAGCCAGCTGTTGGTTCAGCCCTGCTGATAATCCAGTGAATCAAACACTGAGCCAATGCTTCAAAACAGCTAGGATGCTCCCTGCATAGAAAGTGCATGGTGTCCTCAACAACTTTCATCAGGGATATTTACAGTTTATCTGAAATCGTAATTGCTTTGGGAAAGGAACATGTTGGGTACATGTAATTTCTAGCACTTGTTCCTAAGTACATTCTTTCTGTGCGGCTTTATGTTGCATTTTATGTCAGTGGGATGTATGGCAGAAGTGGGTCTTTCAAGTGATCTTGAAACAGCACAATGTGATGACAGATTGTACATGTATAGCATGTTTTGTATGAGGTTCCCCAAACACTTCACTAATACTAATTGCATTTAATGAGATTCCTTTTGGCTAGTATTATTCTGTAACTGCAGGAACTATGATATGGAGCAGGTAAGAGGTTTGCCCCAGGTGACACACTAAGACATTGGTGGCAAGAAGAATTAATAAATGGTTATTTGTAAGCCTTTGTTCCATCGATCAAACCATGTTCTTATGTTTTCAAGTATACTTTGCCTCTTATATTTCTATGAAACAACTGGCAGTTCACTATGTTTGCAATTATGTTGTGTGTCCTTCAGCACAAGGAAATCCAGAAAATTTACAGGTGAAAGACATGAAGCTATCATTTTCTGTTGCACCAGATATTGAAACTTAGCAGAAGACAAAATAGACCTTGAACAATGTGCCTATTCTATGCTCAGGAAACAACCTCTCTAATGTTACAGCTTATTGTTCGTTGTTTTGTTGCGTAAAGTTAAGTTTATGGTAAATGAATACTGGATGGTCCTACATTTTTAATGCTTGGAAGCCTATATATTACTGTGTTGACCAACGGCTGCACTGGATAGAAGTAAAATAGTCATATGTGTTCATAACGACATTCCCATGCAAATATCTGAAGGTGTCCTCCCTATGGCATTGAATTTCAGCATTTTCTGATTCCCAAGTTTTTAAGCTGTAAAAGAATGATCCTGTCTGAAATTACCCTGAATGAACCTGTGAAAAAAATATGACTCTTGTCTGGATATGTTCTGATTGGTGTTATCTCCCCCTTTTGAGAAACCCCTAATGCCCTTACTCTGCCTGCTTCTATGGACACATTTTCCTTGCTCCCTGACACTCAGCTGTACCTAGGAACCAGTCAAGTTTCTTCAAGGAGAGAAGAGACTGTTTAAGAAAGATTAAGCATAGGACTTCATACACAAACAACTTTCAACATGTGTTAGTACAAGAAATAGCATGAATTAAATGGAGAAGTTTCCTCAAAAAGCAAGCTTTGCCCCCATGGGTGTGCAGTAATAAGAGTGGTTACAATGGGACCTGCTTAAGGGCCACAGAGAACACAGAAGGATGGGGAAGGAGAAAAAGAAAAGCTCTTGTTTCTGGAGGGAAGAAAGGAAAGGAAAAACAGCTGTGCTCTCTTTGAGACTTCTCAGGATAAGGATTTTGTTAAAGGTGAAACACACATTTTTGAAAGAAGATAATATTTGATTAAAAGATAAAATAGCTTCCACCTCCTGAGAAAACGGAGTAATAGTATGTACTGAACTTGTCTACTTCTGGGCAGAATATGCACACTTTGCAGACATGGTCTGATTAATTTACAGTGGTTCAGATATCCGTGCTAGTACTCTCCAAGGGGCTAATCACAATGCCATGCAAATGACAGAAGATATTCCCACTGACTTCCCTGGGTTTTGAACCAGTCACCAGAACCCAGTTCTGTTTCCCTCTGAAGTCAGTGAAAAAGTTTCTCATGATTTCAATGGGAGAAAAAATCCTGGGATCTTAGGATATAAGTAGGATAAAGTCCTGCTTTTACTACGTACAGTTTATGTTGCTGTCACATGCTATTATTTTCATCTTCATGTTAACGTTATTTGCCTTTGTACTTAATATTAAATCACAAGAGTAGGAAAGAAAAATTGGATTCCATCCTTTCCTTAGAAAGATCCTAATCTGCATTTATGTAAGTAACTAATAATACAAATTAGACTCCTATAATTTAGTAGGATTTTTTTAACCACATATATCAAAATTATCTTGCATTACATTATTTTCCTATTTAAAATTAAATCCATGACTTTTGACATTTGGGGATTTTACTCACAGTTGAGTGTGTATGTGTGAGACACAGTGGAACCAACACAAATGAGAACTATGAAGAGTTATGCCAAATTACACCATGTTCTTGCAAAATGGAAAGCTCATAAACGGGTTCATCTTGCTATTGACACGAGAGGGATAAAGGAGTAAAGCTGCACACTTGGGGGGAGGGCAGTTCTGATTTTACAGAAGTAAGCTTTTCAGTAGATGGGATTTATAAAGGTCAATGTGATGGGTCTGATCCTGCAACTCTAATTGAAGCAAATAATTCCACTGCAAATAAAGCGACTTATTTGCTTAGAGAAAGGTACAAACATTGCATGGTAACTTCTGTGTTAAAATCTGTCTCTTGTTATGCAGCAAAAGCTTGAGTCTAACAGTCACAAGGAAGAAAAAATGCCTGGGATTCTTTGGTTAGGAACAAATCTTAAATCTTTTTTCAAAATGAACAGATGTAATCCATTTCTATAAATGGCCTGATGAAATTATATCCTTGTGTATAATATACACTGGATGAAGGATCACTCTGGATATGGATCATTTTTGACAGCTTTAATTGAAGAATACTTAATAAAAAGAAGGGGGGATAGTACACAAGACTAAAGATACTATCTGGAGGGCATCAGTCTGATGAAAGGAGTATTAAAAAGCATTTAGGAAGATAAACAAGGAGAAACAGTCTGGGCATTCAAATGAAAATCAACAGAAAGATGTAAGTTTGAATGTGAATACTAATAATTTAACAAACCAAGATAGACTTAAATAATTATTTTAATGTGTTATTCGGGAAAATGTAAATTGAATTCTGTTTTAATAGCAACAAGGTCACAACATTGAAGCAAAAGCATTTACTTGCAGTTATTTGTTTTTAGGAGGTTTGAGGGACTTAAGATGTTTCGTCATAATTGAAGGTGAGGGCTTGTTTGTTGCAACTAGGAATCACCTGCCATATTACTTATAAAATTTCTTATTGAAAATATCTGCAGTAAAAACCAAGGCCAATATTATGTTATAAACATCACAATTTACAGTACAATAAACATGAAGATTGTAAATAATTGTATTAGAAGTCAAAGTGTCATTTCCTTCCTCTAAGTAAATCAAGTCTGATCATTCACTGGGAACAACAAATAGAAATACTTTTTATGTTGTACAATTAACATGTTGCAGAAATAAAATGTATGGAGTTTAACACAGAATTAGCTCTAGACTGATTTTGATCATAACATTCTAATTAGAGGAAAACATGTGATTTATATCCCACTATTCAAGAATTTAAAATCCTTACCATATTTCATTTGTATTTCTCTAAAAATGGGAGGCTAATAATCTGTGAGTTCCTCTAAATTCACTTGCACACAGAAGTATGAACCAGGAGTTGGAAGACAGGAGCTGAGACCGGATCTCTTTTGTTTCCTGAGTGGCCTTGGTAAAGATTCTGTTCTCTGTTGACACTTTGGTTTTAAACACTATTAAGTACCTTGCACTCCAGCAATTTATGTATATATTTCCATTACACCAAAAAAAGATTCTATGTTTATATATACAGTGGTTCAGACAGACGTAACTACTGTCAAAGTAATGGTTTACCTTTGGTCTTTAAAATGCACTTTCTATTCCTTTAGTACTAATTTTCTGATTCCCTATTTGTGTATTGAAATACTCAGTGGTTGCCAAGTGCTGTAAGTGAAAAAGAAAAATGTATCCCAATGGTTATTGGATATGTTACCTGCCTGATCTACCCCAATCACAAAAACACAGGGAAAGACGGGTGCTTTTGCAGAGCTGTACACAGGGATTCAATGTGCAGCTGCTGTTACTGTAAATGGACTGTGTAAAGCTAAATCGCACATACAGCTTGAAAAATATAACTCTTGATAGCAGGATCTAATACCATTATTCCCCTGTAAATAAAGATGGCCAACTACTTATCACGTTTACAGCAATATATGCACAGATTAATGCTTTTGATTTGGGGTAGTTGCTCTGGAATATACTTGGAAGCAAGTACACCCAGATGTCTTCCAAACAGATTTTTATCTCAGTGCTTGATATAAGATTTCCTACAATGAGAGAATATGTTCAGATGGGAACACTGACATTTAAATGAAATTATAAAGATGCATTCAGAAATAATTAAAAAAATAATCAAGAGGTTGCTTCTGCTGAAATTAATGGATATCCTCCCATTCTATTCAAGAGGAACAAGACAAAAGTAGCACGTGAGAGATGGAACTGGGACAGGTGAAAGGAAGAGATCTGGGCAAGTAAGTTTGAGGGTGAGTCATAAAAAGGACAGGGAGAGAAAGGTGATGGAACTTAGAACATGGGGTGCTGTTGATGGAGCTTATCTTTCTCTTGCATCTGCCCAGTATTTGGCAAGCAGAGCATTCCAAACCGCTACAGTATGGCCATTTCCCAGCCACTGTGAACTGCCAAAACATAAACATTTCTATGCAGTTTTTATGAAGGAGTAAAATACACTATTATTATTTCACACAATCATGTATTTTGGGTTTTAATTATTTATCTGATCTTACAAGTTAGTAAAATCAGAGCATCTAGAAACTAAAATAAAATCTTGCTGAAGAGTTACTACACAAACCTCTAGGTTGTGTCACCATCACAGCAGCACAGTGAAACTAAGGGCAATGTTGTGTTGGATTTTGAGCAGAATATTCAACAAAGACTGATTCTATACTTGGTGAAAGCTCTGATATGGAAACCTACCAGTTACTTCTCGCTATCATTTGTAAAGCAAGTATATTGTCATGCTGTGGCTTTGACGTTTTGGATTTTATGCTTCTTGGTTTTTTTATACATTCATATTGTAAAATCTTTCATTTTAACACTTACTTACTTGTCCACATTCACTTCTTTTCCTATGCCTTACTTTGCCAGCCATTCTTACTGCTTTAATTTGCAAGGATTTGCACAAGAATGGTCTTATGCCCCTGGTAGATTGTTGACAGGGATACTTGGATCAAGAGAGATTGTGCCTTTCAGTCCCCTTAGGACTAAATCCAACGTCCTTTTGTAACATACTCATATTTATCATGTACACAAATAAAAACCCTAAACTAGTGTCTAAAATGCTGGCCTCTCTCTGTGACACTTCCTTGTTGTTGTCATCAGCTTACTTTCAACAATGCTAAAACAAAACTCCAGCATTCTCATGCTACTTCTGTCAATTATTGGTATTATTGGCACCCTGCCTGTCAGTTAAGCCCATAACCTCAGAGGTCATTTTTACACGTAGATTTTTCTCAGGATATCATAACCAGTTTACATGCACATCTTCTTCACTCTGTTTGAACAGTAGGTTTCAAGTAGTATTTTCCTATTGCTTCACAGCTAAAAACCTAAGGTAGTGTCTCAAAAATTTCTGTTTTATTGTAATATACCCTTCTTTCCTGGCTTTAACTAATCCAATCTCTGTCTAGCAGATCAGCTCTCTGGAATGCTGTTAGATCATTTTGCTAGTCCACTGTTTTGACCCACTTACTCCACCTAGCAACTCACAGTTGATTCTAGCACATGAAAGGAAAGCTGCCTCTCTGTGCTATAAAGATTCACAACTAACTTCCATTCCACCTATTCTTATTCCTTACTGATGTCATCTCCCATTTCTGATCAGCCAAGGATGCTCATCTCCTCATTTCTACTATTACATTTCCAAACAAGTAATTTTATTTACTTTTGATCGGCTCGTATAAACATTTATATTGTTCTTTGATTAACCTACTTGATTCTGGCAGAGGTTTTGCTCTGAAAAATGTTCTTGCTACCTGCTCCTCGCAGTTCAGGTGGGAATGTGTGGCTGTCAGAGGTACTCATCTCCAGCATCTGCCACTTGACAATACTGGCATCCGTAGTGGCTCCCACAGCCTAGCAGACACTACTGGGATACTGAACTCCCTTGAACATATTCTGGAATGATCTGTGCGTGCTGTCTTTTTATTTTAAGAGAAATAATCTAGCCCCAGATTGCTGGTTTCACCAGGAACAATGACAAACAGCTAGACAGTAAGCTAACATGCTGATTTTATGTAGGTCATCAAAGCGCTATCAAAGAACTAAACAAGACACTCCAGATATCATATTAGAAGGACAAAAAGACTATAGATCATTCAAATACAATAAAGATATAATATGAATTAAATATACAGTGTTGATAATGACTGGGATCTGTACTTTTAGGGATGGAAAACTAATTAACCAATTAGAAAAGTTTAATAGATTAGAAGATAGGAACTTGCAGAAAAGTCAAGACTGATGTACTGCATACCTAAGTAAGTAAAGAAACCTAAAGAGAGCTCTATCTGGCCATTATTTAGATTTGTGCTCCTGGAATCTGCCCCTCCTGATTTTTGTCTGGTCAACAGAACACACCACCAGGTTTGCTATTTGTCATGCTTGCTAGCATGAGACATCCAGGCTTGAATCTAGTCTGTGATATAAAGTGATGGTGTTAATCAGGACACAAACTGGAGGAAATTTCTGCATGGGTAAATTAATATTAGCTAACTAGTAACAGGGCAAGCCCAGAAATCATGTGTACAAAAATGTTACCATATTTTTAGGATCATATGCCTATTATGAAACAGAAAAGAAAGAAGTGAAATGGATTTTCCAGGATTAATTATAATCCCCCATATGGTACTGAAACAAAGCTTAATTTTACATAAACATAGATCTTACTTTTTACTTTCTTGGATAAATTGACAGCAAAAAAATATTCTGTAGTAAGTGAGCTGAAACTGTCCCAGAAAAATATTTCTGCCTTAACTTTGGAATCAACTATCCTCCCTGTTCTACCCCTTTTGAAAGGGTTTGTTACGAAATGTAAGATTCATGTTTCTCTGATGGAGTTACCGCTTTTTCTGTGTTTGTATCACCTTTCCTGGGCTGAGAAGAACAATGATCTCAATATTAATTTTTTAAAGTATTTATTTTGGCAGCAGTGGTAGCTGAATTTACCCAGCCCAGTGAAAAATGATTATTTTGAAACTGGATCAGTTCCCTAATGTAATTCGGCACATGATCGCACAAAGAATTGTGCCAGTATTACAAGGCAGGAGGGCAGTGGCAAAAACTAGGGGCCTGAGTGTAAACTGTTTAAGAAAGCAAGCACCCAAGAAATGTGTATGGATCCACTGCCTCCGCCTCTGATTTTCAGATCACACTTCCATAGTTTTACATTCCTGTAGTCACTTGGGTGTATGCAAAATCAATGTACAAGCCTGAGTGGAATAGCAGTGTTTTAGACCTTATTGTCAGAAGTGGAAATGAGCACCGGTGCTACACAGCAGTGTGGAATCAGGGCTCCGCCAATGTAGTTGATAATACACAGCACGCACAGACAATAGCAGCCTTAACAGCATAACTGTCGCCCCTCAGTGATTTTTCTAAAGCTGATTTAACCCACTAGCTGCACCAGCACAAGTTGTGGTGGCACTGAGGAGAAAGAGATGAGAAGAGGTGACAGACTATGGTCAGGAAAGGATGGGAACTGCTTCAGCCAGTATAAATACATATCGGCTACTCCTGGTTTGCTTACTCCTCGTACTGCATTAAAATCAGGTAGTTGATTTACTGTCATTTGCCTTCTAGCGCACTGTTCTGATGGTCGCTTATGTCCTCAAAGCAAGAACACCTAATCCTGTGAGTCAGCTCCTGAACTGCATTTGTATCCACAAATGGGTGGTGTTGACAGAAACTTCTATTCAGAACGAGGAAATGAGAGAGAAAACTAAAACCAGCTTAGTCAGAAGTGGAAGAGACTTTCCCTATCACTGTCAGATCCATTGTAGAAGGTTGTTGCTTTCCTGTTTTTTATTGCTACCCAAGTAGTTTTTCAACCCCTCTGATCTTTATTTCCTTGTTTTCTGGTGATAACCAATCAATTTGGACTTCACCCATGAATGAAAAATGTCACTGCAAGAAAAATCTATGAAAGTTACAACATCATGTTAGAAAGCAGATATCTTTATATTTAAAATTGCATAGTAACAACACAGTAAGCCAGTAAGTAAGAAAGATGAACTGAAACAATATACCTGCAACATCTTAGCTGAATCATTCAAGAAATCCTCCATGCTCTGATTTTCAGGGTTAAATTTGTTAAGCTGTTGGACTATTATTGCAATATGTTTTCCATGGCTGACCATCTTCACCATGGAGAATCCTATAAATATAGTAAATCATTAATTTTTCATGCCTCCTTCAGTTGTAGCATAATGTATGTTGATAGGCTCATAGAGAAGATACACTGCAGTAATGTAGAAGAGCAGCTTTCAAAATCACAGTTACTCAGAATAGTGAACAGGAGAAATGAGGGTACAGTACAAACATCAATAAAACAGAAGATGTAATTATGCATTTCTTATTCTGCAAATGTCTCAAAAGATCCTTAATATGATGCCTGAAATGGTTTCTGTATCAGGTTATTTGTTGAAATATAATTAAAGATAATACTAGAGAAAAGCATGAATTTTTGCATGGGTACTATCTAGATCCTATTTAATACATGGCTCTTCCCAATGAGATGGAACTGAAAGCAAAATTTTAGTCTTAAATCTTATCATGTGTTGCTATTAACAGCCTATTTATCCAAACCAGCAAAAGAATAGCAACAGAGAGGAATTACAAGGAAGCAATGAGATGGTGTTGGTCAGCAAGCCAAGCAGCAACCACAACACAGCAGTAGCCTAGGCCACTGTCAAGGGTTTTGAAGGCACAGCAGTTGGGTACTTTTTAAGCTTGATGCTTTGTTTGTGAAATGACTGGATTACATCTGTCTCGAAGGATGTCTCACTCATATGTGGGAGAGTGCAGAACTGGCTACCTCAATTTTAATGACAAGAACTAGAATGTATTTTACAGACATGCACATGTTGTGTATCAAAGACCAATGACAGTAATGATCAGAGATGAAAAGTCATTAATCTGATTTAGCAATGGGAAAAATGAGCACAGAAGTACTTTTCCATGGTGAAAATAAAAATATATTTTTGAAAATGGTAGTTGTATTTTATATAGCATCACATTTTGATGTTAGAAAATAAAGCTTGCACTTCTATTTACTAATCTCAAACCATTAAAAAAAAAAAAAGAAGTTGGTCTGTGATTATGTTCAATATAGGCATTTAGTTACTTGGTACAATCAAGACAAAATGTCCAATTAAAAAACAGTCCAGCAAACAGGGCTGGATTGTGACAAGGGATGGCAAATACAAAAGAGGTGCTGCCGTGTCTCTGTCACAGGGGGAATCACCATTTCTCCACTCCTCCGAGAATCATGATCTGTCTCTCTGTATCTGCCAAGGTTCTTATACTCAAAAGGGATTTTGGACAAGAGAAATACTTCTGTGCTCATTCAGGCTGAATCATAATTCAGGCTCCAACAACTCTACTAGTAACAAATATTTTTTTCTTTTGGCAGAGTAGAAATAGGTTTGAGCTCTCATGCTCTGTACATGCTGATATTCACCCCTCTCCCCCAAAGAACAATCACTAAACCCCAAAACTGGACTACGTAAAACTGAGACATATAGTAACACCTTGAGAACTCTGGACATATAGGGCTTCTTAACAGAAACAACCTCACTTGTGATTCTATTTAAACAACTGCTATTATTATTATCGGTGTTTTAAAACATACACATCAGGAATAAAATGCTTTGTGTGATGGCATGCGCCCTTATTTCCACATAGCCGTTCAGGGGAATATTCTAATTGCTATGTATAAAAATGATATAAACTTATACTATGTACAAAACCATATAAATTTTATTCTATCATCAGACGCAGAATTTCAGTAAAAGGAGGTAAAAACCTGATTTAGCCCTATTTTACAATGGGGCTTGGAGATATTTTGGAAGCAGTTGCATAGGATAAGACTGGCCACCATTGTAGGAAGTGGTTTCAAGGACCTGAAATATTCCTGCAGGCTTTACATTTGCTCCCGTGTTCCCAGCCTAGACTGACTGTGATTGCATTCCCTCTGATGAAAGCTGTCCTCAAAAGGAGGGCTGAACCAAGGCTCCCTGCAAGATTCAGTCCGATCAAGGAGCTACTGCTTAAAATGGAATAGGTGTTTTCCTCAGCTGTGTGCTAGAAAAAGGGCCACTCAGTGCCAGGTACACTTGTCCCCGTGGTTACACCCTGCCATTCTCCTTTACGCTGGATTTTTCTGCACCACTGACTCTCACCTGAGTGTAGCAGAGAGCAGTTCTGGGCACAGGTCCTCTTTCCACCAGATTCCTCCCTGAAGGCAGCAAAGCATCAACTGGAAAACACTCACCCTGAGCAGCTATAGCCTGGATCTTAAGTTTATTTTTAATTTGTGTATATCTCAACGTTTTGCATGCCTCCTGCAAGTACTTTACTTGACGTAACACAGTACTTACCTAGTGTCTTGTGGAACTTTACAATTAAACATTCATTGTACAAAACCTTCTGCAAATAGGTGGTATAACGTTTACAAGACAGGTGATCCGAAGGACACCAAGGCGGGCTACTTGCCTGAAATCACGACAGTCAATGAAAACTCCGGGAGCAGAGCCCAGCAGTCCTGCCTACAGCGTAACGCGGGCACCGCTGACCTTCTTTATTGTGTTTGCGAGCACGTAACAACCGAGAGGAGCAGTTAAAAGCCTGCCCAGGGCACCGGGAACTTTCACGCACCGAGCCTTTCACCCACGTTCGTTTCCGAGGCCGGTGAGGCCGCACGGACGCCGCGCCCCGGGCCCCAGCGCGGGCGCCGCCGCCTGAGGCAAAGGCGGGAGCGGCCCCTGCCCTCAGGGCCGGCGCCTCAGCCCGGCGCTGCCCGGCCCCGTACCTGGCTGCCCGCCTCAGCCGGAGCCCTCGTCCCCCTCTCGGCGCGGCGGCACCTTCCTTCGGCGGAGACCGGCCCGGCCCGGCCCGGCGCCGTTGCTACGGGGCGCAGGGGCTGCTGGGAGCTGTAGTCCTCCCGCGCGCCCGCCTCCGCGTTGAGCAACGGCCCGACGGGGGGCGAAGAACTACCGGGCCGCCACCAAAGATGGCGGCGATTGTTTGGCGCCGTTGCCCGGCAATTCGTCCCGCCCCCTCCCGCCCCCGGCCCCAGTTACCGCGCTCAGGGGCAGCTAGAAGCCGATCGTTACGCGCTGCGGCGGTGCTGGCGGCCACAAGCCGGGGCTTTGCTCCCCGGAGGCGGCGGCGCCCAGCGGCAGCCGCTGAGGGGACCACGGGGAACTACGGGTCCCGGCAGGCACCGGCGCCGCGCCGCGCGCCGCGGGCACGCACTCTCCCCGCCCCTGTCCCCGCCCCCTTCCGCCGTCTTACGCAAATGAGCGGCCGGGCTGAGGACGTGGACGGCGCCCACCACGTGGCGGGCGAGAGGCGCCAGAATCTCCTCTGCTGGGTAAGCTCAGTCGGCAGCCTCTGGACTGCGAGGTCCAGCCAACTCGGCCGAATCGCCAGAGACCCAGCGCAGCAAAATTCCTTCAGTCCCTTCTGGCCACCCTTTCCGGACTGCGCAGCCGGGCTAGGGAGGGGGGCGGTGGCATCAGCGAGGTGGGTGACTCCCCCGTCGTTTTTTTCCAAACTATAGTCCGGCCCGTGACAGGGTCTGAGGGACAGTGCAGCGGCCCCTGACGGTGTCTGAGGGACAGTGAACTGGCCCCCTGTTTAAAAATTTTGAGGACCCCTGCTCTAGTCACACAAAACCCACTAAGAGCATCTGGTGTGAGACCTGACAGTCTGCTGAGAGGCTTGGCAGAAACAGCCACTCCTTCCCCCCCCCGTGATGATGTCACAAGTGATGTCAGCATGAAGGACAGGGATTAAGTAGGAATGATGGTGAAAGCTTGGTCTGATGCTAATGTCCCTATGTGGAAGTGGATGAGGGTCTCCAGGCAGGACACCAGGTCCCTAGCAGAAGCCCTCATTGGTGGCACTTGGGGAAGCAGCACCATCTATTTGCAGTGTTCTTTTACCAGCACCTTTGTAGAGAAGAAAACGGGGCCTCCATGGTTGGGTGTGTGTGACCCATGAGCAGGGCTTGGACTCCCATCCTGGAGCCAGAGGGGCTTGGTGTAGCATCCTCTACTGTCTTAGATCACGTTGGGTTAGACCACACCTCCAGGCACCTCCCTGCAGCCCAAAGGTAACTCCTGACACTTGCTCTGGGTATAGGGGTATGAGCACAAGTTGCACAATGTGTGTGCAGGGACCAGGGGTGGGA
>JAVSBS010028414.1:30226-46760 GCA_033124195.1 Coracias cyanogaster | reverse complement strand
GTGGATGGAACCTAAGTAAGTTTATACAAAAAAAAAAAAAAAGATATGTTTAGAGAAGTGTGGTTAGGTTATAAGCTCTAGCACTCAAAAGCTAGAGAATGGCAAAGTAAAGTATCCTGTGCAAATCTTGGATTACATTGCAGTTTCTACTCCCTGGCCAGTACAGGGAAGGGCTTTCTTCTCCCTCCAGTAAATGTCTATCTTTTTCAGTGTGCAGACTGAACAGTTTTACTTCTTTTGCTCCAGTTACTTCCTATCCTCTACCTTTCACATAGATGAGCCAGGATCCGCTTACCTGTCAGAATCAGGTGCAGCCAACATGTGGTATCTGATGCCGCTGCTGATCTGTTCTCTTTCCACATCTTATTATTCATTGTCCAAAATGTGGCCCACACCCTGTATAATGCACATGACTCAAGGCCTTCCCTAGATACAAAATTATTATTTTCCTCCTGGGCTTTTCTGTAGCCTGTTGTAGTCACCAAGTGATGCACAAACACCAATTAAGTTATTTTCACAACACACCGAGGGAGGAAGGTATTATTATACCCAATTTAGATGTGAAGAACTAAGGAATGAGAAACTGTGGTTCTATGTGTAAGCTATCAGCAACTTTAACTACACAAGCTTGGGCCATTTTTGGAACAGGACTGACCTATTAACTAAATAAGGTAGGGTTACTGTGGAAAAATAGTATGTGATCATGTAATTAAAGACTAAGTCATACCACAAGTGTCTGATAAGGTCAAAAGAATGTTATTCAATCACATGTAATTCTGACCTTTCCTAACTTTTCAAGCTTAATTTCTGGTCCCTAATTATCTTACTTTAAGACAGTTAAATTTGTAAATTGTAGGATTACCTCCTCCTGCCCCCACCCCCCTCCCAAAAATAAAAAAAAAGAAAAAATCAGAAAAAAATGAAATTTCATTAGATCTCATTATCCTGATTTTCATGCAAGTCATAAGAAGCGTGTGAGTCTGCAGCCTCATGGTATTGTCTTCCAATACCTAGGCTGCCATAAGCTATGCTCCAGTAGAGCTCTAGACCCACTTGCTGTTAGATAAAAGGCAATCTGAGAGGAAAACAACTGTGGAGTTTCTCTTCTGGATTATCAGTGAAGGATCAAGGAGCACTTGCAGTAGACGGGTGCTATGAAACCACAATCTAAAGCAGTAGCAGTATTGTATTTTTTATGTGGATGAGCATTGGTTCCAAAGATACGGTTTTATCAGTGGCTTTTGTGGGATTTATTATATCAGAGACTTAGATATGGTCAGCTTCCCAACTTTGAAGAGAAAGGTATTGATTTTCTCAGTCTCCCAAATATGACCCTTGATGTTGTACTTACACCTTGGACACTATTAACTATACAAATCTTGAGCTGCTTCTAATAACTTCTTAAAATACTGCAGAGTTCTTTCTCTATTTGTAATTCCTTAAACTGAAATGGAGAATTCCCAGGTAATGCATACAGGAATGAGAGTTACAGTGGCTAGATTTGGATTTAATCTTCTGACCATGTCAATGAGAAACAATTCAAAAAACCTTTTGATATGAAGTCTTGGACTTCTGCTGCAGATTTACAAAGGATTAAATGTCCTATTTCAGAAGTTGCAGGATGTCTTGGTGTTGTGCTGGTTCAGCCATCATCATTTTATACTGCCATCAGTTGCCTGATTACACAGGCCAACACTGAACTCAGCAACATTCCCTTGGAATTCTTCTTTCAGACAGTCCTGCCATAAGTTCCTGTGGGCCCAGCTCCTTCACAACCCACTGTGGCACTAACATCACCTGCTGGACATAACAAACAGATATGGCTCCCTCAGCAGCCCTTCACATGGAAGGACACCACTCAGAGAGCTCAGCAAGATGCAACCAGCCCCAACAGAAGGCACATCCAACATGAAGCTCCTTCAATTAATCGGCTCCTGGTTAATATAATCCTGGCCTCACCCACCACTCCAACCACAACTACCTGGGGGAGGGCAGAGCAATAGAGGCACAGATGGGCCAGGTTCTGCCTCTGAAACATGAAGCCAATAGGAAAAACAAAACATTCTGCTGGGTTGTGACTCATTCACAGGTCAACTCCAACTTGGGGCCCACGACTTACGCCCCAGCACTTTATGTAGTCAATAGGCTTTGTGTAGTACCTTACATAGAGAGTATCTATTCCTGCTCCATGGCATTTACTTTCTGAGCAACAGTTGTTAGTGGATTCAATATTTGCTGAATTAATTAAAACCCATTTTCAGTTGGAGTAAATAATCTTGCAGTTGCAGGAGTTCTATAGTGAAAATAGCTTGTGGTTCTTTAAGGTCAATATCCAAGCTTTTAAGACTTGTTCATCTAAAACTGTTGTTTATGTAGAAAAATATTTTAAGAGGTGCGCACCTTTAGCCAAAGTTTTCAGTGAGTATGTGCAAGACAGCTTTCATACAGCCCAGATCACTATTGCGGCCATCAAAAGGTCATGTGTCGTCATACCGTGACAATTATTTGGTGAGGCAATATAGAAAACACTTCTAAAATAAGATTATCTTGTGCCACTTCAACATCTGAACCACTGCAAATATTTATAAATGTAGTAGAGCTGGGGGAAAGAACATCCAAATGCTTGCAATAAAAGAGCAGGAGTGGTCGGCCCTGATCGTGGTGATATTTTTACCCTTCAAAGTGCTTTCACCTGGTACATTGAAAATGCTTCTCACAGAGAAAATGCCACCAGCTGTCATTTATACGTAGTCGCTGTGTTTGTCAGCGAGCGTTTACAGCACAAGGCCACTGCTTGTTCTGCTTCCAACATGTGGGCTTCCCAATGATGCAAACGTGAGTTACGCCAATAAAGAGGCAAGACTTGTCACTTAAGACCAAAGATTCTCATAGCTCAACATCTCCTCTAACAGTGGCCAGCAGAGGATGTTTGGTGAAAAGAAGTAGAATAAGAGCAAGCAACACTGAGTCATCTTTCCTCTAGAATACACTCCCAGCTTCCAGGGAGTTTTAGGGACCTCCACAATCTTACCATTAGAAATTATAGTCCTAAATCACTTATTTTCATGTCTTATGGGTAAAAAACCCATGATCTGTTTTCCATTTTGTTATGATGTTCCACTAGAGAGTGGAGCAACTAAATACCAGAGTCCTGCAGATAGAAGGTGCTATTGACCTACAGTGCTTTCCAGACCATCTGGTGCATGTTGCAGCTGCAGCTTTGCTCCGAAGAAATGAGAGTTGCAACCTTTGCAGGGGAGCAAGTGTTTATTGACTCTGGTTGTACAAGGACGTGCCGCAAATCCAGCCGTCAGCGTTTGCCCCAAGCCCTGCTCGCATTTGAGACGCTGCGTCATTTCTCCTCCCGTTCACACCAGCGTGCATTGCTGTACTTCGGTGCATTAAGAGATGACTAACGTCTTTCAGATGCTTTCTCTCTCCTGTCCTCCCTTGCATAAGCAGTGGTGGCGTTTTATTCGGAAAGGTTTTGTGTTTCTGTTTCTAACGTACGTGCTGCTGAGCCTTTATGACCGAGAAGGCAGGTTCAGGAGCACATCTCGTACCTGCAGTGGAAGGTTGCTCGGGTTTGTGATTGCTGTTATTTCCTGTGGGAGCCGGCTGTCAGAATTATCTGCCGTAGCATTATGTAGTGACTTGCAAAGACAGTGTACCTGGGATTGTGGATGTTACCAGCCGTGCTGGAACCTTAGGCCTGGTAGCAGAAAGAGTTGGAGAAAAGATCATGTCCAAGTACCAGAGCGCAAATCAGAGCCAGCCTCTTCTCTTCTTCCATACAAATCACTTCTGCTTAGTTAGGTGTATCTTCCCATCTGTTAAGCTTCACAAATTCTGGGAACAGGTTAGGAATTAGTATCCCAGATTTACATACGGAAATCCAAAGCCGTGGAGAATCCATTATCCAACATCATATGGGAAATAAAATACAGATTTCCTGACATCCGTGAGGTTGTCCTCTTAGCCAGTCAACAACCTTGGGTTATACGAGCATGACAGAACAGGATGGATAGCAAAGTTGCCAGTTCCTATTGAAGATTCCCATAAATATACCAAGCTCCTCGGGTCCCACCCTCTGCAATGCCTGCCCCAGTGAAGCCAGGAGATTGCACCCAGTAATGAACGATCAGGAGCAGAACTTCGCCCTAAGGATGGACATTTATCTCGGTAATTACTAATTGATCAATTCAGATTTTCAACTGTGTTCCCACTGCAGTGATCTGGATGGATTCACACTTGCCATGGGTACACAAGGCACAAGAAGAAGCTTTTGCCTTCACATGCAGGGGAAAGAGGGATCTGTTGACTAAGCATCAGCCTCTGTGGGATGACGTGGCCAAGGGGAGAGGAGAAGAGGTTTTAACAGCAAAAACAGGATATCAGGGATTTTTTTTAATCCCAACTGAAATATTTAGAGATCCTTCATTCACTTAATAGGCCTGCTAGTTTGATGAAGGTGAGACAAACCAGAAGAGCAGCAATGATAAAAACTGCTGATCTTGATAAGGAAACTCGGGGTGCTCAAAGCCAGCTAAGTGCTTTTCCCTGCCCTGCTGCACGGCCAGCCCTGTGATGGGAGGAGTGGAGCAGGAGACCGAGACAGCAATCACCTGAAGGAGCAGAGATTATTGAAATTGGAGAATCATAGAATCATAGAACGGTTCGGGTTGGAAGCAGCCTTAAAGATCATCTAGTTCCAACCCCCCTGCCGTGGCAGGGACACCTCCCACTAGACCAGGTTGCTCAAGGCCCCATCCAAGCTGGCCTTGAACACCTCCAGGGATGGAGCATCCACAACCCCCCCATGGCAATTAAAGCCTTCAAGATCCATAAAGTGTTGCTACAAAGTACACATACCATTGCAAATCCAGAGAGCAGAGCAGATGTTCTACTGGAAGCTTTCAGCTTGGCTCGGCTCAGGTACAATTTTCGCCATGAAAGGGCTTGAACGGAGTGGTGGTTTGATGTGACCAGTTCCAGATAGCTGCGCCGGACCCAGTCTCGATAATCCATACCTTTTGTGCCGGGTTCGGAGCAGCAAGCAGGAGTGGAAGGATCCACCGGAACGTTTAATTCAGAACTCATGATGAGAGAAATGCTGAGGGAACAGGAGAGTCACGTTCAAAAGGAGGCAGCAGACAGGACAAGCGGCAACTCCTGCAAAAGCTACATTTAAACAAAGTCACCCTCAGCCAGTAGAAAAATGATGGACCAAACACCACCACACTTGCAAGGCACAGAACCGAGGCAGCCCCATCCATAACTGCTAAAAATGACCATGAGAACCAGGAAAGATTACCCAAGTAAACCTGGGAACCACTCCAGCAGGAACTTGGGAAGGCTGCACAGCATCTGGATTTTCATTTCAAAGCTGGCATCTCAAACTTTCCCCTTCAATTCCTCCTCGCCAATAAAAAAAAATTGTTTTACATAAAGACACTTTTGAAATAGGGCTCCCATCTTATAATTTTGTTTTAAGCAGACAGTTCATCAGAGATTGGCTCCAAAAGCATCTCCTCAGAGGACCAGTAACACCAGTTAGCATGGTCAGGGAGTGACTTTTTGCTCTTTCCTTGGACACCAGCTTTTTGTTTTCAGTTAAACCACTGCTCATCATAGCTCAGTTTAGATCGGCACTGTTCTTCCCCAAGTTACAGAGCTGACTGCTGTGCAGAGCTAACAAATGAACTTCCCAGACTTCTGCAATAGGAAGTCAACTTCCCGAACTGCTCACGCTCCGTTTATCAGCCACATCTGACCGAGAATCCTGTTCCCTTACTTCCGCCGGTGGCTCTTAGGGAAAGGAAAAGCCAGTTCCAAGAGGAAATGCAAGCTGCCCTCCAGGTAGTTTCAGTGTCTTCAGATTCAAGAGATTACACTGAAAGATGGAAGACTTCTTCAGGTGGTGAACACCACAGATGCCAGCAGAGGCAAGCATGAGCTCCAACCACCCCCTCCTGACACAACTGCTGCCAGATGCTCCGGTGATCTCCACACCATCCACAGACACCGAATTCACTACAAATTTTGAGCAAAAACGTCTTGACTCTGACAAATATCTGAAACTAGATGTTTAACTCCGCCTTCCCAAGAACAGAAACCAAGATTCCCCGATTAATCCCCTCGCTGACAGCTCAGCCATCGACCACCACGGTGGTGGCAGGTAGTCACACCAGAGCTGTGCCACAAGAGACCGTCCCCGCTGTTAGCAATTACCAGCTCCTAGAAGGAGGAGATGGATGCCCAGAATCACATGCAGTGTGGTACTAATTAGTCCCAGCGCCACACCTCAAGGTCACGGGCACCTTGCTGCTCACTTGAGAGGAGCCCCAGCCCTGCCCACATCTCTCCATGTAGACAGGCCACATGGTGACAAGTCATAAACCCTTGTGTGCTGGAAGAGTTGAGCAAGTGGCAATGATAAAAAGGACACCAACTGCCCACAGCTCTGAATGCTCTTTCTAAAAAGGGACAAAGCTGTTCCAGGCACAATAGCAAAGATCAGACTGAGCAGCACATAAAGCCTTGCAGGTGGTAACACGGTCCTGAGCATTGTGGGCTTTCAGACTCCAGCCCCCTCAGACAGGGTGAGGATGGCAGCAAGAGCACAAGAGGACTTCTTCTGGGCAGTTTTTGACAAGGCCGCTATTGCAGCCCCTGGAGGGCTCCAGGATGGCTCCTGCCAATGCACAAATGATTAGAAATAAAGTATTTATTTAAAAAAAAAAAAAAAGCATAAAAGAACTGTCAAGCAACAATAAAAACCAGAACAGAGTAACAGGAGAAACCTCACTGCTTGCTCTGCTTCCAGAAAAAGGCAAGAATTGTCTCTTTCACAGAAAAAGAAAAAAAAAAAAGAATTCTCTCCTCAAGCCTCCTGGGAGGATCGGAGCAGAGACAGTCTGTGAGCAGCAGTTATGAAGCTGTTTCCTGTGACAACATCCTGTGTGGATTCTGCAACATATAGCGCAGGGTGAATTTATTAGCTTTGTCCTTAGCTGGGACACTGATGGCCTCTACCCTGCCATTTATTTTCACAAAGTATGTAGGAACTTTGTATGTCGGAAACTTCAACCCCTGGGACAAATGCCATTGGAAAGACAAATGAATTCAGAGGTTACGGAGGAGAGCAAGAGCACCCAATCACATCTGCCTCATTCCTTAGAAAAATAAACTAAAAATACCACAAGGATGAATTTTCACTCTGGAGCAGCTCAAGAGATGTTCCCAAGTCAGTAAACAACTCCGGAATAAAATCCATAAACACAACCGTAGCCCGAACAAGCCGCAACTGGGTGGAGAACTCACCTTGCTGGCTACAGACATGGAGGGCCTGGCTGGAGGGCTCCGAGTGCTGGAACACAAGAGCAAAGAAGCGTTTTACATGGACTGTATCTTTTACTCTGAAAACCATTTCCAGCCGGTTATCTACATCAGAGAGGAGTTTTCTGGAGATTTCACATTCCTGCCTTGCAACGTTAAAGGTTTAGGTCACTTGCTCTCACAGAAAGAACCATCCCACAGGGTTTTACCACACAGGCCTGTTGAGTTTTGGATGAAGAACAAGGACTTCCCCAGGAGCCCTCTTCCTCAGCCAGCTCTGGCCAAGTCCATCCCAGCTGTGTCTTTACTCGCTTCCATTGCGCCACCGATGCGTTTGGCCCAGCTGAAGAGGAAAGCTCTCTGCGATTACCACCTCATGGCGACTCCGTCGGTCTGTCCTGCAGGGCAGCGGGTGCAGAGGGAGCGCCTTTGCTGGGCCTCGCGCCTCAGGCGCGGGATTTCTCCGCAGCAGGGCATGATGCTGGGGCCGAGATAGGTGGATCTCCCCCCTGCCCGCCATGGCCATGCCCCGAACCACTGCTTGCAGAGCACTGTCTCAGCTTCTCCAGCTGGCTTTGGGATGTTGGGACCCCCCAAGACCCAGGCTTCTGCCCCGCACCCCGCCGCCGATCGGTGTGAACAGACCAGCGCCCTTCTCCCTGGAATAGTCTCGTTCAAGGCCTCACAGGCCATGGCTAAGCCTGAGCCCAGGCCCTGCTACTCCCCTTCTCTGCCACTCCTGGCCACCCAAACTCAGGCCCTCTTTGCTATGGGGAAACCCCCTCCCATGTTCTCTTCTGGCTTGGGACCCCCCCCAGGTCACAGCACCCAGGCAGGCCCCCGGGGGGAGCTTGCAGCCCACGCCACAGCTGCGACCAGCCCTACGGCAGCGCACCTCAAGCCAGGGATCACCCCCTGAGCAGGATGTGACCCCACCACCACAGCAGCGATCCTGCTTACAGGGCACCCCCTGAGCAGGGATCGCTCCTCCTCCTTCCAGCCCCGCTCAGCACCCCCCGGGCAGGATGCGACTCCACACAGCTAGAGCCCTCCCCTCCAAAGGCACCCTCAGGCAGGGGACCCTCCCCAGGCAGGATGGGACCCGCTCCCTCCCCACGGCTGGGATCCCCCCCAACAGCACCCTAGGCTGGAGGTGATTCCCCCGTGACAGGATCCCTTTGGCAGGATACGACCCCCGAGAGCCGGCCTGCCCTCTGCACCCCCAGGGAGCTCCGAACCACCGCCGGGCAGGACGGGACCCCCTTCTCTGCCCACAGCGGGCCCTCCCCACGCACCCCCAGCTGGGAAGGACGAACCGCGCACCCCCCACCCCGCCCCCCAGATGTGTTTTTTGGAGGAAAAATCGGGCATTGTGTGAAGGGCGCCTCGCCTCTCGCTTTTTAAGGGCTTCTCGGGCCAGCCCGTTGTGCCGCAGCCGCCCCTCAGGCGAAGGGGGCTCCCGGCAGAGCCCGCGGGGTTCCCCCCGCCCCACCGGGCACCGGCAAGTTCCTACGCGCGCCCGAGCCCGGGCCTCTAATGACATTTATCTAAAACATCTAGTAATAATGTAAATGGTTTTAATTGCCGCGTCTTTAAGCCATCAACCCGGACTAAAAAAAAAAAAAAAAAAAAAAATCTGTTAGAACTGGCTCGTTTCCGAGGCATTGACACCACCCAGCCTGTCCAAGCGGGGTGTCCAGATATGTTTTGATACAGGAGTTTTCAATGGACCAGGTGAAACATCTCGCTAAACCCGGTTGCTTTTAACTGCCCGGTCCCTTTTGTTTGCCTCACGTTTCCAATTCATTCAAAGAAAGAAGTTTTAGAAGTTTCGGGTTTGGCTTTTTTTCTTTCTTTCTTTTTTTTTTTTTTTTCCTCTTGAGCAGGAGGGAGAGAGTAATGCATGCAAAATATTTAGTTACAAGTTCTGCGAAAGGCACCGGTCTGTAACAGCATTTTCTACTTTCACAAAGGATTTTCCTGTTACTTTTGTTCCGGTCACAAAATTAAAAAAAAAAAAAAAAAAAGGCGAAAGAAAAAAAAAAAACTTGGGGGAGAGATAAGGTCTGGAAAACAATCTGGAATTGCCAGGCTGTTGGTGGGAGCTCTGCGGGGCTGGCGTCAGGAAGTCTGCGCCGCCTTCTATTACTGTTGATCCAGCTTTGTGCAGCTGCACTCAGTACAATTAGCTTGTAGAAACAATCCTGCTGTAGGCAGCCTCTTCCCTTCAAAGTGCTTTTCTATACTGATCCCCTCACATCATGATGCTGGAAATCAAGTCACAAGCCGACCACTGTTTGGCCAACATCATCTGTGGGAATTCATTAACCTCCATCCCAGAGATGCAACAAGAGATTGTTTGTCCAGAACTAAACTTACAGCTTAATATGATGTAGCCCATACAGGAAAAAACCTGTGTCCCCATTTCTTTTTTTTTTTAGCTTTTTTTTTTTTTTTTTTTTCGTAACAAGAAACACATTGTGCAGCTTTTTCCCTTTTTTTTTATTTTTTCCTTCAGGGGGTGGGGAACGTAGCTGAAACCAGGCATGAGCCGGCTCCGGCTTAAAACTTTGCCATCAAACTGGTTTTTGGTTCACGGGGCGGCAGTTTCCATGGGAGCCACCTCTCCGCGCCGTCCCGGCGCTGGGTGCCCGGTGCAAGCCCCTGTCCCGCCTGCCTTCTCTCCGCCGCTCCCGGGGCCGCGCTGACACGTTTCCGCGCCGCGCACCCGCCGCCTCCTGGCCCAGATGCCCGGGGCTGGTTGTGCCTAAAGCGGGGTTCGTCGCGCTCTGCAGCTGCCCTGGGGGAAGGGGATTTTTACATTTTATTTCTCCTTTCCCCAGCGCCCAGCCCGGGGCCGCCCCAACCCGCCCCGGCCCCAGCGCGGCTCTCACAGGGACGCGCCCGCCAGACCCTGGCCACGCGCCCGTCGCGTGCGGCCGCTGCTGCGCGGGAACGCTGCCGGTGTCCCCCCCACAGTGTCCCCTCCCCGGTGTCCCCCACACACAGTGTTCCCTCCCCACAGTGTTCCCGCCCCGGTGTCTCACACACAGTGTCCCCTCCCCGGTGTCCCCCCCCCGGTGTCCTCCCTCCGGGGTCCCCCCCGGGCCTGCTGCCCGGCCCCCCGGTGCTGCCCGCGACCTGGCTCCTGAGGTCCGGCCGCAGCCCCTCTCCGGGAGCAGGGCCGGCATCACCTCGCTTCCAGGGCCCTCAGGTGGCCGTGAGGCTGCGCAGCGCGCTGCTGCCACCCCCCAGCCCTGACCCACCCCCGTGTTCTTCTCCAGGGAGCATGTGGGTGCAGCATATCCGAGCCCCGTCCCCCAGCTCCCTTCTTTCCTGGGCCGTGGTTGCGAATGGCACGGCTCTGCCAGCTGGAGGGTCTCTCTTCCTCTCCCCCCACTCTGCTCTTGAACAAGGTTGCATTTGTACAGTCTCATTCCCTCCCGCCTCGCCGTCTGCTGCTGCTGCTGTATTCCCAAGGTGCGAGCTGTTGGAGGTTTCGGAAGTATTGTGACGAAACATACCTATTTTCTCATTTTTCCTAGACATCTGCTTGTTGGCCAGAAGTATTGCCTATAGGATGGGCAGACCTTTGTTCTGCTTTAGTTTTGACATGCATATCCTCTTATCATCGCGCTCCCAAACTACCGCTCTTTACTCCAACTGTATTGTCTGTACACCCTGCAAAGAGGGGTGTTTCTGCGTGAATTGTGCGGGTTTGGTGGGACATTTATATCGAGTCTGAATTCAGACACTTCAGTTGCAATGTTTTCTTCTGTTTCGTAGGATTTCTCATTTCTGTAAGCAGGACCTGTGCCCTGCAGGCCTTTCAACAGAAACTGCCACCTGCAAAGGGCTGTTGCTCACCTCACCGTACCTGCCCTGACATCTTCCTGAAAGCGGCATCTCTCTGGCATAGTAAGTGCTACTGGTGCAAGGTGTATTAAATCCATGTGTTAACTCTTGCATTTTTACTCAAAACCAAATGTATTTATTTTAGATTTTTAAATATTTAATTATTTTATTAATGTGATGTCTAAGTTTTAATTAAGTTACGTAGCATGTCTTCCAGAAGTGCCTCTAGTGAACCAGTTTGGTGGCTCTAACTTTGGTGACTGTGCTAAAATCTGGGATCAAACGAGTTCGCTTCTCAGGTCATGGCTTAGCAGGTGGTTTTCATCTGCTGTAGCTTTTCTGGTGAGGACTTTAGTACAGGTCTAAAATGTTGCAAATTTTGCACTCCACACCAATTCTCTGGAAAATCCATTTAGAACAGAAAAGGGAGAGGGGCCAGGCAGGAGGTTGCTGACAGTACCTCACGTGTGGTAAGGAATAAACCAAGGAGGAAAAAAATGGGCTTATTCTTTCTTCTGTTAATTACCTGGCTGGATGGTCCCGTTCCCCTCTGCCTCTCACTTTGGCCTAACTTTGATGTTTAGGTACAGGCCTGTGGGAATAAGATCACAAAATAGCTTAATTTCACTGGAAAACGGAGAGATTGGGAATTGGATTAGTGGGAGAAGATTTTGGCAATCTGTTCCAGGTATGGCTTTAGTCCCCCCCTTCAAATTGTAAAATCACGGTAATTTGAAGTAGAGGTGTGTTTTTACAGTGTACTCTCTCTATTTGTTCTTGCTCAGTAGTAATGTTTCGTGAGCGTAGAGGAGAAACGGAGTCTGTACAGTGACAGTCATCTAGTTGGTGAATCTATAATCTCGCCTTCCTGTTCACTTCAGGAAGTTACAGGATGGCAAGCCTTGTAGTATCGAGCAGGCAGTACTAATTTAGTGCTTTACCACAGCTCTTGTTATTATGTTAGGGCAGGACCCATGGTGTTCTCAGTCTGTTTTAACTAATGTACAGAGCAAAATTTTTATGGTTGGGAGAGCCTAATTCCACTCAGGTTTTGGATACTGGAAGTGCAGCTTAGCAAAATGTGTGCAGCACATCCCAAATGCAAGTGCACCCCGGTCACGAGTCCTGCCGAACCACGTGAGTTCCACTGAAGCTTCCTGGGCTGTTAAAACTTCGTTTCTTTATAGGCCCAGAATGAACGTTATCTAGGTTAAGCTGACTCTCTTAGTGACTGTTGCCTGCATAAACCCACCTGGGAATCACAAAATAGGAATGACTCTAAATCTCTTGAGAGGCCTGGTCCAGGAGGTGTGCTCAGATCATGCTTAAATGCACATTGACAGCATGGAGCTTAGCGCAAAGAGCAGCAGCTGTAGCTGCCGGAAAGTTCAGGGGGAGAGAAAGAAAAGAACTGCTGCTTTTTTATAAGCAATTTTTCTCATGAGAGCACTTGCCCTGGAAGTGAGAGACTCAGATTCAATGTTCTCCTCATCAGAGGTGATATAAACTCCCTCCTGCTTGCAAAGCACCCCTAACGACCAGAGTAGAGATAAGATGGAGGACACCCACCCATCCTGTTCAAGCTTGCCACGGTAAAGAAACAGATGCAAATTTCAAAGGGCCAGAGGGATTATAAACAAGAGGGAGCCTGACACTGTAGATCAGGGGTGAAGGCATCTCCTTGATGGTAAGAAGCCTGAACTCTGAGCCTGGCCTGGCAGACACCCATTCTTAAGGGTGAGGTTCATCTCACCTTATCTTAGCTATTTAGAGGTTTGGTGTCTCTATAGTCAGTGGGAAGAGAGAACAAGAGACACCTGCAGAGAGTGATTCATTCGGTGCCTGTTTGACACCTCTGTCTGGATGGAATGAATCTCCTCTCTGGGGCCCATCACTCCCCATCAGGTCTTGCAGAAGCTAGGCAACCAACGTCAACCAGAAGCCTGACTGAGAGATGCCAAGTGAGGTGAATTCCACTGCAGATGACTAATTTTTCTCATTCATCACACCTGATTTTAGCCTTTAAAAACTGGGTGTGCAATCAAAGCTAGTCATTTGAGTTCTGCCTCTGTACAGTAGTCATTCCTTCCATTGGGAGGCTGGAGGTGGGTAGCTGGGGTGAGATGTCCCGGGATGATGTGCATCTCTCTCTGGGCCTATAGAGCCTAAAAGTCATGTGTGCCCTTAGTTTGCATTCCTGAGTCCTGGCACTGGATGCCTGAAATTTAAGTGTGGAACTACTGAATGGCATCGTGCAACCTTCCCTTGTGGATGGTCTAAGCGACTAGAGGCCCCATATACACTGTTTTTAAGAGAGAAGCCAGTTGCATAGAAATATGCATTTAAGGTGTCTGAAGATATAGAGTCTACAAGTAGGATTTTCAGAAAATTGAAAGGCTCCTTATTTAAATCATAGGAAGTTAAGTATTATGGAAAATATCACTAAGTGTATATTGCATTTTATGCACTTACCTACCTGGAAAAACCTGTCTCTAACTTTTAAAACTGGAGGTTGGATGCCTTTAAAAATGTTACCTTTCATCCTGGCCCTGGAGAGATGAACATGCAATTTTCAGTTTTGAAAAGCTATAGTTTTTCATTTTTGATAATGTGGAGTAATGCTGAGGTGTACTACAGGATAAATCCCAAATATATACCTAATTGCTTCATCGGAGGACAGCAGAAGGTCACCCAGCCTTCTTATCAGATTGCAGGAGTGCAAGTGTGTTTTTGTGTTAGGCCAAGTTTGTTGCCCGTATATTCTTTGCAAATGGATGATTGCAGGAAAAGACAAGCTGTGTGTTTTTATAATTTAGTATTTGTCAAGGGTCATCAAAGGGTTATGTCCAGTTATTTTGCAAAATTTAGATTGTAGAGGCAGTGGTGGACAATAGGTGCCCAGTCTGGTGAAATTAAAGTTATATGTTCTCCTGATGGGTCTTTAGCTGCAAATACAGTTGGAGATGATTCCACCACATTGTTTGTATCAATCACTCCATAAGGCTGAGTGCCTTCAACTAGGATAAAACACATGCTTGAGAAACCCTGCTACTTCTTTTATCAAAATACTGACATTGTATGTGCACCCAAGATGTTTAAATTTGGCAAAGTGAACATAATTGGGAATGGACTCAAAATTAAATTACTTAAGGCCTCAAGCTATTGTTTCCAGCAGAGACAAGAGGTCTGAAAACATTAAAAGGATGTGCAAACTTCTGAGAATATTTTGGGCCAGAGTGAAGCAGCTGGTTTATACCTAGGTGAGGATCTCAGTTGTTCTCTGTTGAACAGTCAGAATTTGGACTTTTTGCACTTTCTTAATTTCCTACCTTTTCACTCTGCTTTGTTTTCACCTCAGGAGCAATAGTTTTGTGCTCCTTACTCTCCTTCAGTTTTACAGGTCTCTTGGCGCTGGAGATGGGAGTCACCTCACTTGACTTAAGGCATGTGTCTGATGTCTGCGTCTAAGCCTGTCTTTCAAGAGTCAGTTTACAGATAATTGAGAAAATAGTTGCTTCTGTGGTAACTTATTTCTTCCTAATACAGAAATCTAAAAGACTCTAACTCTAGCCTGATACTCCCTTGACTTCTGAGTCCAGCTGTCCTTAGTCCAGCCAACATATGGTTTAACTGGTCACCCTGGTCTTGATGTGGATGGTCTATGCCAGGGCTGGTTCTTTGACTTTCTCGACAATTCTCCAAATTATTTTTTTGTGTGTGACTTGATGCATTTTAATTAAAAGACTTGACGGCAGCGAGAAAGTGAGCAGTGACTAATATACTTTCACCAAGAAGTTGTTCTGCCTGTGGTCTTGTGGGGTACTGGGGATTTACAGGCCACAGTGTGTAACCAGTAGGCTAGATGCTCATAGTTGTAAGCTTTGTGCATTTCAGCGCCATAGTTCAGCCTGTTGTTAGCTGTGGTAACCTGTGATTGCAGGACTGCTCATTTGTTTGTGGCATAGATGTGACTTACACAGTGAGGGAGGTTGCTTTCTGCGGGAGCCTTGCCTCAGTTACTGTAGAAGGTATGCGCAGGGTTATGAAAGAGGCAAGACGCTCCCATAAAACAGCTGAATTCTGTTGTGGAGGACTTAATTCAATCCATGCCTCTGCCACAGAGTTGTTTTGTGAGATGATGGACAAGTCATTTAAAGCAGACTTTGTCAGGAGACTGTTTACCACATTAAAAGTCAATGGGAGTTGTTCTTAAATATCTGAAGTGTAATGAAAATGCCAAGCACTCTGAAGTAACAGGTTCCGTGTATCATAAGCTTGGCAGCCAGAACTAGACCTATTAACCAGTACATTTTCTGCTCAGCTACTTCACAAATGACCATTGGTTTAAAGTTAACAACTGTTGGTTTTTTGTTTTTTTTTTTTTTTTTTTTACCATTAAAAGCAAAAATACCTTTTGATGGTAGGACAGAGTATGTTCTAGTAAGTGTGAGAAATTATTCTGGGGTGGCAGAAGTTCATTTTAATAAGAGACATTCCAGTCTCTGTTCCGGTGAGCTTTTCAGAACCCATGGATTGCTTCTAGCTCCTGCTTTCCAGCTGGGAACTCGCAAGGTGGTGCAGAGCCAGTAAGGTGAACGTCAGGGACCAGGTGACACTGACCGAGAGAGGGAGAAGAAAGTTGATGACAGGTTGTTGGCTTGAGCATGATGGGGCTAGAGGACCAGGGAAAGTACCTGTCACAGTTGGATGAAGACTTGGAGCCAGAACAAGGATGTCTAAAGATTAAAGGGGAACAGGGGAGTGGGAGAATTCAGGTTTCAGGTCTCTATTCGTTGCTTTGGGTTTCTTTCATTTGAAATCACGAACTAAAATAAGCAACACTGTTCAGAAAGTGAATGCTTCTGAAGGAGTTTCCTGTATTTTTGTCTCATATTAGGACAACTTGTGAAGTAAATTGCGGTGATTTTAGCCCTAGCTACATAAAGTTCCTACTTTATGGGAGATAGAGGTTCAAGACTGGTCCAGTGAGGTCCATATAACTCTCACATAAGAGGCACTCCAGAAGTGGTCATCCGGGACATTCACTTGGTGCAATGGTAATTCTGAGTTGCAGTCTGAACTGGGAAAAACATGATAGGAAGCCTTGGTTTCCGACAGGCCTTTTAAATGTTGGACCACTTTTTTGATAATTTCCTGAGAAAATACTCAGGCAAATACTCTTGGTTTTCTTCTGAAGCATGATTGTAAGTGCTAAAATTCTGAAAAGTTTCACAAGGTGGGAAAAATAATTCTTCCCTATCCATTGATCACAGAATCACAGAATCATTATGGTTGGAAAGGACCTCCAGGGTCATCAAGTCCAACCTTTCTCCTAGCATCT
>JAVSBS010028414.1:11638-30126 GCA_033124195.1 Coracias cyanogaster | reverse complement strand
AAGCACCGCATCTATTCGTTCTTTAAACACCTCCAGGGATGGTGACTCCACCACCTCCCTGGGCAGCCTGTTCCACTACCTAACCACCCTCTCAGTGAAGAATTTCCTCCTAATATCCAATCTAAACCTCCCCTGACGCAACTTGAGGCCATTAATTATCATTTGATGTACGGGATCTTTCCATAGGATCCAGCATAACTTCAAAGACGTATCTGATGTTAAAATTCTGATGAATATTTGGGGGTATTTGACTCTGCAGAAATTATTTAGTACAGGGTGGCCATGTTCTACCTCAGTGGTTTTGCCTTTTTTCTTTTAATATGAGCTTCTGCTTTGTTTTCAAGAGTGTTTGTTTAGATTCTGTCAAGGAAAAACAAATGTCATGGGGAAGTTTTAGGGAATTTTTTTGTTTTCTGGGTGTTTTTTCTGTAATGCAGATGTTCCTTTTTAAAACCTGGTAAAGGCATTACCATTTGTGGAGATGACACACTCTGTTCTGAGCTGAGAGCAGCAACATCCTTTGCAGAATTGTTTTAGGGAGCAATCTGTAGTGTGCCAATTGCTATCTTTTCTGCTATTTTGGTAGTGTTTCGTGGGGTTAAACGCACGTGGCTAAGCTGCGAATGTACATTCCTGTATAGAATAAGCAGGCTCTCTGCGTGGATCAGCTGTTATGGGGGTGGCTGTGGGTAAGGCATGAAACAGGCTGTGGAAACTCCTTTGATGGAGACTCAGTAGTCTTGATGCTTCACACACATGGGGCCTGATGCGAATCCAGTGAAACCCAGAAAGAGTCTCCCTGCCAGGGGACAGACAGCTTTGGATCCGGCTTCAGGTGTGTTTGTGAATGCATACAAGGCAGGTAGCCGGTGGAGCAGTTTGGCTAGTACAGCAATTGCCCATGAGAGCAGAGAGGGAATTTGTTTCACTGCTCCGGGTTGGCAAGTGAATTTTATCTAAAGCTTTCCACTCGCATGCAGCCAGCCTGCTCAGGTTCTAAATAGATTCTGCCCTCAGACTGTAAAGAACAAGATAATCACTTTATATTATGTACTTGAGAGCTAAATTATTTTAAAAGTCTGAAATTAGCAGATGAGGAGGAATTTATTTGCCAAATACATTCAGAAGCAGCTTGGGAAACCTGTCAGAGCCCAGCTTTAACTGCTTAACTAGTGGCTGTTCAACTTAATAGCTCTCAAGAATGCCTACATTATGAGGAAGACCAAAACAAAATCCCAGGATGCATGAGATTTTCTTCCAGACAGCAAAAAATGCCATCAATTCACAAACCAGATAGTTAAAGAGGAAAACCTGCACCTAGAGCTACCAACCTCACATCGTACCCTCTGTGCTCCAGGCGAAAAAGAACTTTGCTCTTTTTTCAGACTCTTTATCCATTCTTTCCAGCTCTATTAACTTAGCGCATTGCTGAACATGACCTTTGCTCTGCTAGCGATGCTGGCCCTTACCATGCCTTAGTCCTTTTCCCACCCAGATATCTCATGCTTTCCTGCATCCTGTCCTCCATGCATGAAACAAAGGTCTGGAAAATTCTCTCCAGCCGTTCTCCTTCAAATCACTCCCTAAGATGCACTTCGACCCTGAAGCCTATGGGGTATTGCTGATAATAGCTAGGCAGAGTGGAAGTTAAATTGTTTTCTAGGCAGCCTATGTGAAAACATGCTCACATTATGTCTACTGTGGTTTTACTATCAACCCCTTTCCTGCTGGGGAGGACAAGGCCGTAATGCCACTTTAGTAATCACCAGATGCCATTGGAAGCTGACGTAGATAAGAGCAGCTCTCAGCTGCACGGCTTGTTACCTTCCCTCTCCTTCAGCCACAACTCCACCCTTCGCTTTTAGCCACGGTGCTTCTTTCATTCTCTTTGTGACTGTGGCACATCTGTGGATTTAGCTCCTGTGCCTGGCTGAGAGACCGATGCAGAGTCCCCCCTTTCAGAATATGTTAACACACCTTGGCTTCAAGCATTAAAGATCCCTTTTCGGGGAGGTGGGGGTGGCTTTCTTGCATATGGAGCCAGAGATCTTCACCCTTCAGAGTGGCAGAAAGGTTTCCTTCCTGGTTGCTATTACTTGCCTAACTGCTTATGGAAGGGGCAGGCATCCCAGCTAATCAGAGCTTCAGACAGGCAATTCTTCAAATTGTTTTAGGGTTTTTAATTAAAACTGTACGCTCCAGCATCATGTGGCAGAGAGCCAGTATCAGTCATCTGACAATAGCCTTCACCGTCTTCCAACAATAAGGGAATTCCTTAGCGTATGCTCTGGAGGCTTCTGAAATGCTGTGAACGGGTGAGATTGCTGTTTGCAAAGCACCCTGCATCATTCAGCCTTGCAGGTCTGCTGATTTTTAAATTATATAAACAAAACCCTATAAGCCCCACATAGCACAAAGATACTGACTTCTGTTTATACTGTCCGGATCACAGATGCTGAGCATGAATGCATGAACAGTCCTTTTGTATGGCGTTTGACACTTTCTGCGGCTGTCTTCTGCACTGTTTTTTAATACACAGAATCCCTGATTCTCCACTGCCTTGCACCCTGTCTATTCATTCTCACCCCTGTGAAGTGAGGGTAAAACACTATCAAAACAAAATGGTACCATTTTGCATGTTTTCCACTCAGTTTGTACAGGTGTAAATAACTACAGAATGAACGGGGCAGAGCAGAACCTGACCCGCAGTCTGTCTCTCAATGTGTCAGGGGGTCTTGAAGTAGGGGGATGACAGAACAAACACAAGCTGTTACCTTGCCATTTTTGCTAATGTTTTACAATCAGGCAGCTTGCGAGGATGACATGCAAAAGTCAGGCAGCGCTTAGTTCGTGTAGTCCTCACGTGATGTCTTCTCCTAGTGCAATATAAGTGTTACCCGTGGTGTGGATAGGTGCTTATGATAGCTGGTGTTATCAATGAGAGTCATCTTTCTGGATTGTGTAGCTGTTACACTTAGCACTGGAGAAAGAAAAATCCTTTGTTCTTTCTGCTGTTTGTTACATTACCGTAGCTTTTATAAACCCTTGTAATGGAGAGAGCTCTTCAAGCTGTGGTAAGCCTGCTGCTTTGTCTCCTGGATCCTGGACAACACTCAAGGTTTTTTTAATTTTATTTTTTTTTTGGTCACTATATCAACATAAGACTGTACTCATCCTAACTCATTTTCAGTCATCCTCTAATACTGCCTGAGACATCCCGGCAAGTAAGCACCCAAGCCTTCTTCCGAAAAACAGTAGCTCTTTCCCCTTCCTATCTTTCTCTTTGCACAAAGCCCAGTTCTCTGATACCTTCCTTACTTTCCTGAACAGCACATTAAACCATCCTAGCCCAAGTGCCTGTTTTTTGCCAGGACACAGAATTTAGGTTTATTTATGACTCACTGATAATACCACTATTAATTATCAAATATCAAATATATTAAATGTCACTAGTAATATCACTATTACCCCTTTGCCAGACGTCCTTCATATATACATATCCTGTCCACTGCCTGCCCCAGATTTCTCTTTGCTCATCTTAGTTTTTTACTTCCTGAAATCCTGTGGAGCTACTCCTGCAGCTGACACTGTTGCCCAGTCTGAATGCTAGTTTCAAGCTGCCTATATGCTTGCAATGGAGAGGTTGATCACCTTAGTGGTTCCTGCGGGCAGGAGGTAAAGCTTCAAGAGAAGGGCCATGTCTCTGCAGTGTCTTCTGTAGTCCGTGGGTTTGTAGTGCTCTATGCCCTATTTCTGATAACATTGAAAATGTTGCATAAGCTGTTTTTAAGCATTGCCTGTAGGAGGGAGGATAAGCAAGTCAGCAGACACTGTAGACACAACATAGAAAATGATATAGATATAATACACTTCACCATTAATGCAAGAAAAATAATGTTGTTTTCTCCCTGAAAAATCCACCCTTCCTTCAAAAAAAAAGGATTTCAAAGCTCTATATAGATAAATACTGGAAAGATCGCATCTGAATGGATGTTAGGTAGGCTGTTGTCGTAGGTAGGAATAATGTGCAGAAGTTGAAGTCTCTTTTGAAATCAGAACAGTAAATATTTTTGCTTACCATCAATTGAAATATCAACCTTACTATTGTATTAACATATCCACTCATTTTCAGAAACCATGTGAATTTTCATGACTCATTTGAGTGCTCAATAACTATTTGTATGTAAATGTGACTCAAACATTCTCACAGTCACACACTTTACCCTCCCATTGGAGTTCATGCAGAAACAGGAGTGGTGGTGTTCCTTCCCCTTTCCTTTCCTTACCTCTCCTAAACACAGTCTTGTGCCCTTGTGTTATGATAACATTTGAAGAAATACTTGTGCCTGTAAGTTCAGAGTTGCTTTAAAATGGAAGAACTCCAAAACAGAAATAAAAAAGCACTGCATAGCGTTTTTGTTAAAACACCATGTCTTGACATCTAAATTTGAGAGGTTTGAAAAGAACTGCGCATTGTCTTCTAACTTTCAGGGAAAAAATGGTAAGTTCTGGTCTGAGAACAAGCATGAGAAAGTTCAGCTGAAAGGTAATCTATCCATCAATGCACGCAGAGACTTAGAATGAAATTGCCATCTCAACCAGGGCTAGAACAAACACAGCTGATGAACGAAGTTATATTGGCTAGAATAAATAAAGTGCAATGCCAGATGTGGACAATGCAGAACGCAGAAAGGCGGTAAACTGAGTAAACATCAACTGAAGGTTTAGCCTTGATTGTGAGGAATCAATTCCAATGAGAAACAGAACTGGGGATCTCTTTTGCCCAAAAGCAGTTGAACTACCTTTCTAGCTATAATAGGAGCTGCCTGATCTGTCACTGCTTTCCCATTCGTGACTTGGCAGCAACAACCTGCTGCATATAATGTACAGTGCCTTTGGTTCTGAATATCTCTGGCAGGATTATAGGCTTTATAGCCCAGCAAATTTGGTTTGCTGCTTTTGTCTGATTTTCTGGAATGCACCTTTCTATTCTCCATAAATATCCATAAGACCTTCTGCAGCAACATCCCCTGCAATGCAGTCACACCGAGTGTCTCTTTTGACAATGGCAGGAGGTATGTTTCTACATTTCAGTCTTTCACCAAGTCCAAACGATTACAATGGAATCTTCCAGAGTTACTTGTTCTGAAGCAATGTTTTTGGAGTTCAGATGGGACAGTTCACACAGATGTGTCAAATCTCTGTGTTTGTGTGTGTCTCAAAATGTTTAGGCTTTCCAAATTCTTTAAAAAAGGTATTTCCAATCCTTTTTCTACTAAAGTGACCCTTGAAAGAGAAAACAATTATAAAGGTTAATTGTGCATTGGACATTCACTCCTCCCAAACCCACCAAAACTATGGAGGCTTTTCTGCTGTCTCTCAGAGGTCTACTGTGTCCCACGAAAATTATTTATAGAGGTGTGCCCTAAATCTTCTTACATATTTTTGTTCAGCTTTATGGCAAGTAAGCGTGGGATTCACCTTACAGGTTAAGACACCAACATTCAGAGGCTTGATTTAGTTGCCCACATGTAGGACTATTTGAAGTGTTCAAGTCTCCCGTCTGGATTCCAGCTGCTGCTCCAAACTGGTAAGGAAGTCCTGTCCTTGTCAGCGCTGCATGGATTTCTTAGACACCCAGTTGTAGTTCAAATGACACCAACTGTAGTCAGTGGACATCTGATCAGCACACGCAGAGGAATCTCCAGGTAGTGTCTAACCAGCCGCCCAGATGTGTGTGTCTACTTTTGAGTCACTGAATGACTCTGTAGCCTTTGACCACTAACTCACAAATTGACACCTACAGATAGACACTAAAATGGTTTCTCTTATTCCAGGAGCCAATTTCCACTCTACACGTCACTTGTTTGCTATACCTTGCCTTTCTGGAATGGCCTGCACACCCAGCACAGGGAGAAAGCGCTGAACTGAACCAAAGATTTGTTACGCTGGTCTACAGACAGGCCAGCGCACACCCAGCTGTGCACCCGCCCGCTCCTGTGCTGTGTGACACCCGGCTGGTTCCCAGATGTTCTGCTTATTTGGAACTTTTTGTCTGTCTATCTGCTTCTGGTGTTGCTGCCATTAGCAAGCAGCCCTGGCACAGGTTCTGGTGGTTTGCAGCTAATGTGGCTAAACCAGCTAAACGTGAGTGAACTCAGGTGTCTTCTGTTGACACACCTCTGTTAGCTGGGTGATCAGTTGGAGACCCACTAAAGTTTCTAAGGTGACATGAAGTGAAGGAAGTTGCAAAAGATCTAAACAAACTGTAAAGAAGAGAAAGTAGGGGCTTGGTACCTGATCCAGCTGTGAGTTTCAGACTGATGCATAACCTTCCAACATGAAGATCACTTCAGGATCAGGTATTATGAAGGAAGCGCTCCCTCTTCCCTTAATGACAACATCATTAGTAGTGCAGGTCTATAGATCTCTTAAATTAAAAGCGCAACAGATTGTTCCTGCTGCACTCAACAAGAAGTTCAATATAACAGCCACAAGCTAAAATATTCACGAGTTTGTGAACTTCAAAGCAAACTTTGCTTCTTTCTAAAGAAGCAAACAACTTACAAACAACTAAGCATATTCTCTCCCACCTCATCTTTAAAGAAATTACAAAAGAATATATACAGCAGGCCTGAAATTCCTGCCAGTCCTTCATCTCAGTTTTCTTGGCATATTGGTAAGGAATCTGGATGCCGAAATTTGCTGTTAATGAGTACCTTATTTTGTGGATGTGTTCTTGTTCCGTGCACTAATGCTTATCTGAGCTGCTTGTGCTCTTATGGAGGGCCAAAAAAAGACACCTTGAAAATAAATGCTGAAGGAACCAGTGAAATATTTTACTACTTTGTGGTTTTTGTAGCTTGGAAAGTATGGGCAGACATTAATTGAGCTAAATTTCTGTATTGATTTATCTATTCATTTATTATAATTCTACAAATTATCTACAGTCTTCATTTCACAGGCTAGACAACTGCAGGAAATACAGGTCTCCTGTGGCCTGTGGGAGATTAAATGCAGAGGCAACAAAGAGCTACCGGTCAATGCAAAAAAAAGCTGCAGGTAGTAGTTTGATTGGAAACAATTATGTAGGCGAAGCATATCTGAACACGAACATCAAGTGGAAAGCACAAATGTAAAGAAGTGGCAAGGACAGCAACTCCAGAATAGAACAGATGAGGGGAAGCTGAAAACACTTGCCTAGAAATGGAAAAAAAACCCGACAAGCCCCACTGTCAGTAGGCAAGAAGGATTAAAAGAAGTGAGATTAAAAAAAAAAAAATAGAAATGCTGTATACTTACTGCTGATTTCCAGGATTCACTAAGTGACTGTGATTGAGGGCTAGACTAGAAGCAAGGAAGGTGAAAAGCTGGAGGACTCTTTGAGGGGAGAGTAAAAGAGTATGTCTGCCCTTAGAAAAGCAAAGACAAAGGTTTCTGCTGATTTCATTAGAGCAGAATGGAACCCTCTTTGAGCTATGGAGAAAAAAAAAAAAAGGTTTTATCTTGTTGTGGTCCTAAATTTACATGTGATTCACGTGATGGTTTACATTCTGTAAATTCAGTGTTTATACTTAGGAAAATGTCTTTCCTCATTCTTTCACTGGTAACAGCAGCATGGTCTCTTCCATACTTTGTGCTTTTGTGCCTCAAACTCCAACTACTTCTGGCTGGGAAGATGTTCTAGCCTCTATGTCTGTTAGCTTCTGTCCGCTTCTGAGAGACTAGCGAAGATGTTCTTCATGGAGATTTTTTTTTTCTCCAGGTCATTAGTAAAACTGGAATTAGCTGATTTAACCAAATCCCTGAGTAGATGTGAAGTAGAAGCCATTTTGCCCAGAGCAGGATGCGCTGAGCAAGGATGTAAAGGATTGTGCCTTCCTTCACAAACTCCTGTGAGTTTGATTCCAGTCAAAATTATGTTTTCATTTGTTACAACTCTAGTGAGTGTAATAGCAGGACAAAGTGTCTCTAACTCCTGGGAGAAGGGGAAGGGAACTTTTTTCCTGTCTTGTGTAGTGTCACTAAGTCAAACAGCCCATACCATGAGAACAGAAGTTGCAGTGAAAGCACTGTTTGCAGGAATGAAAGAAGGAGCTGGAATACAGGTTTCCACCTGCATTTATAGGTCTGAGGAGACAGTTTTACCTCTTTAGTTCCTTCTCACCCTCTCATGATTAGACCTGTACTGTGTGGGAGCAAGGCTGAGCAGCTCTGACCAAGGAATAAACACCCTGCTGACAGGGTGCCAGCATCCCATTTCAAACCAGCAGTCTTCTGCCTCCATCAGCATTACCTTTGACATACATCTCCAGGGGTTTATAGCTCCCTGGCAGACAGGGAAATACTACATCACTATCTCAGAACATTAGGTGTAGTGATTTTGTAAATACTTTGAGCTGTTCATGGAGGGAAGTGTTTGTATACTGGGTTAAAAGACTTTCAAGCATGATTGCATTGTTCTTCCTGGTAGCCTATAGGAAGAAGCAAGCAGGGGAGATGCATAATACCTAGATAATAGATAAGCAATCCCTTTGCAAATATTGGGGAAGCAATTGCAACACAATGCCATACATCCATGCCCCAGGCTGCATTTAAACAGCTATTCTGCCTGAGTTGGGAATAAAGAGGTCTAAAGTGCATTGAATACTTAAAAAGCTCTTTCCAAGAAAGGATGAGATCAGTTGTCAGTAGGTGTCCCAGACACAGAGAATGCCCGACTTCTTTAGCATCTGTCCTGAGAGACTTGGAGCAAGTGCATCTTCCTCACTAGCACTGAGGATTTGTCTCCCCTCCCCCCTGCTATCTAAGGGGTGAGTCAACATTTCAGCTCTTTGCTATGCAGGAGAGCTTGGTTTTAACCAACTTGGAAACTCTGCTGCCAGGAGAGGAGGAGACGTATGGCACGGCGGAGACAGCATGTGTGATTTCTTGAGGATGCTGATCATATTTCCTCTTCATAACTGCCTGGTATCACAGGGCATGCAGAAAACCTTGGTAGAAACCATCCATTTGATGTGTGAGGCTGCCGCAGTGGCCTACCGCAGCAGGACTTGCTAACCAGGACTTGAAACTTGCCTGGGCTTTGCTCTCAGTTCCACATTTTTGCTGCAGCAGTTGTTGTGTCAAGGCCCAGTATCACTTCACAGGACGGGGTCCTGTCTGAATTCAGAGGGAGCAGAGTGGCCTGTAGGTAGTGTGATATTTGTCTTTGCTCTGCATGTCCTGCTCAAACAGTTAACGTTGTGTTAGGTGGTAGAAACTTTAGCTAACTTGAAAGTTAGAGCAGGAACGAGTGGTCTGGCTCTGACTCAGCGGCCGTTTTTCATGGATAGGTAATACAAAGTCATTGCAGGGAGGGTATTCTTTTCCATAATCTGCTATAGAGGTTCCACATGTCTTTTCTTTGCAGTGGTTCTTTGCAGATGTTATTTCTTCTGACATTTCTTTCTATGTCTATACAAACTTTTTTTTTTCCCAATTGCACTAAGTATTTTAAGGATGTTGTACGTGCTCATCAGCTGCTTCCTTATTCTTCATGGGACTGTTCTCCTGCATCCCAGGAGCAGTTTGGATGCATCCAGGATAGTGTTTCTGAGTAACTGAGCTGGTGGGGCTGTTGCCATGCCTTACAACTGTTTTAGCCCTCCGGAATTAAAAGTGTAGAAGGAATATCCTCAAACTGGAACTTTGTATCCTTAAATATGACAGACTTAAAGTATGTCAGGATTACAGACATGTTTGTTTGGCTAGTCCCACTAATAATGGATACTTCTGAGTTAATTAATCCATGAGAAGCACATGTGTCCTACCAGTACTTTTTGTTGTTTCCTTTCCAAACAAGTAACAAATACATCTCAAGAATCATGGTGGTGCACCTTACTGCACTAAGCACAGACGAAAATATGTTTTCCCAGGAACTAATCCAGCACAGATGCTGTCACCTTCTGTAATAATGCAGCATCTACTTGAGGTATCTGTGACTGTATGTGGTCCCACATCTCACAGGTGGTTGCCTCATATCCAGTTGGAGCTTGCCCATAAGACAACCATTAATTGTTGCTCACTAATAAAGTGTATCTTCTGTTACTGGAGACACTGTGAAATATTTGTGTCGGTTGAGAATAAGAAATCTCACAGTTTCTGCTCCAAAGCTGTTCCTCTTTCTCTATGACTTGGTCTTATGCTCCATCTACCTTTAGATGGCTTTACTTTGAATAGCAGGTCTGTGTTTGGTGCCAGATTTGGCAGAGCAGTCCTGCAGTCATTGTTTAAGTAGAATGAATGTTGATCTCTAGGATCTGAGTGATGACTGAGCGACATTCACAGGATGTAAAAAAAAACTTGGGAATGGCACTAACTGGGTCAGACCAATGTCCAGCTGACCAGGTGTTCTTTCTCCAAAAGCAGAAACAGGAGATATTGTTCAGAGAGACCATACTAGCCTGTCCACTTTCTGCAGTCCATTCCCTTTGACTTCCCTAGCACCCAGAGGGATGTTATTAGGGATGTTAGAGTGTAGCCCTGCTTAGCCTTTTCAGTATCCACTTATGGACTCCTGGTCCATCAAGTTTATATCTTTTTTTTTTGTGATCTCTCCACAGACCTGTGCATCAGCAAGTTCCAGAAGTTCGCTAGGTGCTGTGTAAAGAAGTACTTTTGCCTCTTTTGAATTAATCTCCTACTAGTTTAGTCAAGTGACCTTTGTGAATCTATAAACTTTACTTATATTCCCTCTCTTGGCTACTTCCTCTTCCAATTGAAGCCTTTTAGTTGCTCGTTCCTTCTTAGAGCAACTGCTCTATCCCCGTGATTGGTTTAGTTGCGCTTCTCTGTACATGCAGTAACTCTACTACATCTGTCTTGAGATGCTGGGATCAGTGCTGTGAAGAGTACTCAAGATTTGTGAGGGATACCACAGACAGTTTCTCTGAGAAGAGTCTTTGCTCACTTCCCCCATAAACTCACTGTAACTCTGATCCTGAGCTGCTGTCCGTTTGGAAGACGTACTGCTTCCCTCTGTGTTAGGGAGATGGAAGGATGTTATGCTAGGGTGCAGAAGGGGCGTCATGTCTGCCATGTCTTTCTGCTTTCCAATCCAAAATGCCAGAATCTACCTGGACATAGTGTTAACTCGTACAAAAAACATCGCTGGGATACATGCAGACCAGAAGTGGAATATGTATTGACAAACCATCTCAAAAACCTATACTAGCTGTAAGTAAGTAAATGGTCTCTTCTCTTCTCTTTAGTCAGTACATGGCTAACCTTGAACACACACATCTATCATGATACCTGTTTTTATAGATCATATTAATTCAAGTACATTGCTACTGTGAGAAAGACGTAGTTTTCCAATAAAGCTACCTCATGTTGCTGTATCAAGGCAGTATCTACCTATTCATGGCAGATGGTGTGTTACAGAAATAAACTTTCTTGTATTTGCTCTTCAACAAATATTGAACTCTCACCATTAAAGCAAAGTTCAGATCCATACATCTGATGACCTGAAGGAAACTGTTAGTACATAGTTGCCATTAACACAGTCTCTCTTTAGCAATTTTTTATATTAATAGATGTACCATTTTGTTTGGTTTTTTTTTTTTTTTTCATTCTGGAATATTTCTAACACCAATTTCTGATAGAAAACAGAAAAACTGAGGTTTATCTTGTACATCACTACTTTGGACAGCTCTATCTGGAGGAAAATAAATACAGAAGATATAAATGAAAAGAAAAGGGGATGAAACAATCTGAGCTGGAAAGAGAAGAGTGAAAGTTTATTTTATTTCTTTGGTTGTGTAGGAGTCTTGTTAACCAGTATGTAATGCATAGTCATGTAATAAAACATGCTAGACATTAAAAGGCAAAAACCCAGTTCACAGATGTTGTAACGTTATGAGATAATTTTAGGGAGTGAATGGGGTGAAAAGGCTGGATTTGTTAGAGAGGAAAATACCTATGGAGGCCTTTTCTGTGAGCAATACCATGACTTCATTACCATGTCAATTCTGGGAAAAGGCTCTGATTTAACACAGCAGTTGGCTGGATCCATATGGAGCTGATGAACCTCTGAATGAATAGTGAATGGAAAAACTGCTGGAATCTGCCTTCAGCTTTGTTCCCAGGATGACCAATGTAAAAGGCCTAAGAGCAATACTGCACAGATGGTGTAAAGAGGTAAGAAATCTGCAGGGTTTAGTTTACTTTTTCTTATCCTACACTGTTTTGCGTTTTATTTTTTTAACCATATTTCATTTTCACCAACTCTATTTGCTTAAATGCCTTTACTACCAAAATTGTAAAAAAAAGAGAAAAGCTTCCGGGAAATGAAATTAATTAAAAAAACATATGTAGCAGCAAACATTTACATAAAAATACAATTTTAAATGGAAAATGTTGTATGGTATAGAAGTAATTGAAAGCATAATTATGAAATCCTGAAAAAAAAGAGAAAGCTAGTTAAAAGTTTAACAAAGAGCTTTGGAATTACTTCTTCAATTCACCCTATGTTGTGGGAATATGCAGATGTTCACATTTACACAGTCATGTATGTCCACTAGGGTTACATGCTTTTATAGTTTGAAGCATCATCACAAGTGCCAATACAGTAAATCAAAAGACTCTCTGGCATTATCTAGTTTCCTTTCTGGCTTTAAAAGTTAGAACAGATGTCACAAGAGAGGACAAAATGGATTTTACCCACCGAGAGGAGCTTTTCTTGCCATCATTAATAGGAGGCTCCTTGAAATGCTAATGTACACAGTTTGTGTTGCCGGGTTTGCATAGAGATGGTGGGAAACAGCTCTGATCCCAACAAAACCTTTTGTTATTAATCAAGAAAATCTGCTCTTCTGAAACAGCAAAGCACTGAAATGGTGTGGCTACTTGCAATGCAGAGATCTCTATAGCAATCTCCAATGAACAAAAATGTAATAAAAACTGTTCAGCAGTTCTACGAGATACGGCACATGTGGAAATTTATTTGCAGAGATTTTGCATACACCTTCTACTTTCCTTTGTCATTTCAGCATGGGTATTTACAGTGAAAAGATTACACCATTTCTGTATTTTTTCTGAATCTACACACTTTAAATCTTGTTTCATTTCATAGCAAATCTAAAAAGCAAGCTTAGGGCAGAAAGAACTTTGAAAAACAAGCTTTTATTCTTGAAAAAAATCTATAATGGAGCATGAGTTTCTGTTTGATTTGGTGTTAATACCTTGTAAGATATTTTTGCTTCGTTAGAATACAGGATTCTGAGATCCTGTATTCTGAGCCGTTTGTGAGTACAAACACACTCTGCAATGTTAGGACTAGTATTCTTCTCTTATTGTAAATGGGATTTAATAATTTTTAGTAGTCTTTAAGAGAAGGGGTTCAGAGTCTGTCATTGCTTGGTGACATACGACCTCTTATTTTTAAGAAATACCAATGCAATTAAATCACAAAGTACTAAGTACTGTCAGACATTATTGCCTTGTATAGGGTGCCTCAGCAGAAGCCTTCTTCCCCAAAAGTATTTGGAGTATGAATTAAAGCTAAAAATTCAAGGAAAGCCTGAATTAAAATGGAAATTCTTTGCCTGGCGTTACCTCTGAAATCTCTGGCCCAGTCTCTGATCAGAGTGACATTAAATTTGCTATCAATTTATTGTACGCTAGTTCCACAACACATTAGTGTGTCTTTTCACAGATTCATTATGCTGAGACTTCAATATATGGGCACAAGAGAATGAATTAGGGATGAAGCATTAGCTCAGAGTTCAAGTCTCTTTTAATTTCCTTGCCTCTGTGGATCTAAAGCAGATACTTATAACTTTGCATTGCCATAGATTATTGCACTTTAATTTCTATTGTGTTTGCTTTGACGATGGTAATAAGCAGATAGTAAAAGTAAATAAAAATAACTTGTTACAATTCCTGCAAGATGTTTGAGGTGACCATCGTCTAGTTATGGAATAATGTATATGTAGTAAATTTTAAAGGGAGAATGCTTATTTGTTCATAGCTTTGTCTGATACAAGTTTGGTAAACCCAAGAGGAAAGAAGGGAGTGGGATAAGAGGGGATGGGGAGCTTATGTAAAAAAAATGGGGTGAAACATCACTGATTCCATCACTGAGGAGCTGTTTTCATAGTAGGAAATACAGTAACAGGCAAGCAGGGAAGGACAAAGCTATAAGAACCACTTTGAAGTCAGAAGTGCCTCTGGCATTGTGAGAGGTCTGTAGCTGAAATGACCAAAGCTATCTCTAGATAATTCCTACAAAAGAATTCTCTAAGTTTCGATGTGTAAAATTTTTCCCAGTCTCCATTTTCCTTTCAGCTTTACAGTTAAACTTCTGATTTCGTGAAAACTGCTTTTCAAAGGAATCCAAAGTGCTTGTATCCCTGTACCAAAGGGTCTCCACCACCTCTGCTGCTGATCACAAGGCCTCACTGCTCCTCTGAGTGTGGCCAGATTAACTTCTATGAGGCTGCACTGAAAATCCCAGTTTGTAAAGAGAGGGTACTGTTCATCCAAAATAACAAGCAACAACAACAAAAAATCCTACCGAGCGTGCTTAGTGGGACCTGCTAAGGCTTTTGTCAGAGACTAATGACTTTGACCTCACTGTCCGATCTCTCAGCGTAGAGGTAAGGATAAAGACTTTTCTCGGGAAAAATCTTGATGAGGAGGACGGATCTCTCCTGTGTCAACAAAATACCCTACAAACCCCTTGTCTTAATAGCACTGATTAAGTAAAGCCATTGAGCAGAAACATATTTCAGGCATATTGTCCTATGTAAGACTTTTGTCTACCTGTAAACTTTCAAGTTTCAGTGATTTAACAAAAGGAGTTTTTTTCAGAAGTACTGTACTTAAAATTGCTTTAAAACTCTGCAGAAGCTCAAATGTATAGATTTCACCCAGGCTGGAAATCTACAGTTTAGCTTGTGTTGCTAAATTATGAGCTAAGCTGATATATGTCAGTCTGAAATATATCCATGAAAGGGTTTTCAGATGAACTGTTTTTTAAACCTGTGTAAATTCTTTGTATGGACACTCGATCTGAAGATTTTCGTCAAGGATTAAATGTTAACTGACTACTTCCCTGTACAGTCCTTGCCAAATTTTGTTCTCACTTCCTCTGGTCCTGAGTAACTTCACTGCATTTGAAGTGGTTATTCTAAATTTGTCCCAGTGTAACAGACCAAAATTTAGCTTTAAGAGTCTCTTGGAGGAGTATTGTCTCCTGTCGGTGTGTTTATAGATTTTTGACTGAGAATCTGGAATAGGTGAGCAGTCCAGTTCAGGTGTGAAACCTTTCCCTGCACCGCCTTGGGAAATCTCCTTGTCTTGATTTTTACATACCATAAAAATGGATGTGAATTGGTACAAAATCAAATCTCTTCATGTGTTCTTTTAGTAACCTTTTATGGCCAGCTTAAATAGGCAAGGTGCAAGAAATCAAGTCCCATTTCCCACGTGGGAATTGCTGTTCCTCACAGTAAGTGTTTATAAGATCAAATTCCTTTTTGTGGAGTAAAAATAATACTTTTAAAAGCCAGGCTGTATATGTAAATTATTTAGGGATAGATCTTCAGTGAGGTTTCTACAATGAAGCAAGTATTTATGATATGAGGGCCTTCAGCTTTTAGAGAACCGTATATGGGCAAGCAGCAAAAAAGGTCAATCTTTTTGTGTATTTAAAACAGTCTCCAAATTACTTGGAGTCTTGTATAATTTCTACTTTCTCTATGTCGTTTGCTTTAAACTTCCATAGTCAGGTAGCATTGTGCAAGTCGCATTGAATCCAACACCTAAGATAGCCTTATAAACCCTGCGGACATTAAACTACTGGAAGACAGATTGGGTTGGTAAAAATAAGTGTGCATGTTCTCACAGAACCTGAGAAAATCACACCTTCACTTTGTTAAAAAAAATCTGTTTGTGCCACTCCAGTAATCACTTCATAACTGGTGGGAGAGCAGAACATATGTCTCAGAAGTGGTGAAATAGAAAAGCCTCTATACCTCTAATCCTATTTTCTTTAAGAGAAAAAAAAAGCAACAAAACCCCCCAACCTTTTCAGTATGTCATCTGTAAAATCGGTGCCAAGGGTTTTCTGCTTAAAAATCACAAATGAAATGTAAATTACTCATGAAAGCAAAATGAAACAGAGTTGTTTTTTTTTTTTTTCTAAAGAGGTGTGTAAGGTAGTAGGATCATGCACTAAAATGCTTGCTTGACGCAGGAACAGAAGATATAAAGAGGAGCCCAACCCTGGCCTCCTCACTCAGGCAAACTCTTTGCATGTAGACAACTTTTACAGAATGCCTTAGCACTACTGCAATGATATCCTGAATAACCCCTGCTCTGGAAAGCGGGAACCCTCTGAAACTTGGGACTAAGGCTCATCCCTGGCATTTGCAGCTTAGAGGGCGCATCTACCTATTGCAACAGTCCTTCTCTGTTCAGTTCTAGCAAGGTACCTTTGTTAGAGCTATTTCCCCTGCATCTGCTACCTTTTGGAAGAAATGTAGTTTCAAAACATAACCATGGAAGGATAAATACAAACTATATTTTAGCAGAGCCGGTTTTACTCTGCTACTTGAATGTAGAAGGCTGTAGCAGCTGTCATGATTATCAATACTGCTATTCCAGAAGCATTTTGGTACCTTAGCTACCAATTCATAGCTATGCCATCCTGCTCCCTGCTTAGAAGGGCAAGGAGTTTGTGACCTGGGAGGTATTATTTATTTTGTTTATATGGATATTGATTTCCATTGTTCATTTGTGATTTTTCTATGAAAGTTTTTGTTTCAGTTTCTTGTTATCAGTTTGTGGCTGCAAATTTGTTCTGACTTCTGCCCCTTTCTGCTTTTTTAGGAAGAAACTTTGTGTGCTCCAAATAGCTGGTGATTTGAATAGGAATTTGACTGCGTCAGGGCAGCAAGAGTAGGGTTATAAATATTAAGGCATTTTGTGGCAATTTCTGTGAAACTCCTTGGTTAATCCTTTTGCAGTTTTATTAGCAAGAGGAGCCCTGAAGAAGTAAAGCAGTGTCATCAAGGGTGTTGTGAATGGCTCTTGTAGCCCCACTACAGCTAACGAATCCTACGTGCCTGCTGTTCCCAAAGCATTTCTTGGTTAGTTGTTTATGAGGGCTGAAATCACTGCTTTTCAAATTTACCTTTCGGACTCTGCACCAGTGTGGTAAATATTAGGTAATGGGATATTTACAGAGGGGTTATTTCCATAGAGAATGGATGGGACCTGAACATTGATCTGCTAGAGAGGGGAGGGAAAGAGTCTTCTTTTCTTTCAGGGGGCTGGGTGGTTAAATGGTCGGTAGTGTGAATGCTCTAATGTGTGGCAAGGCTGCTGCTTGAAATAAATGCTGAGAAGAAATCTCCGTTTAATGTTACAAGCATGAGGAAAAGATAATGGCAATTTAAAATGTAATCAAAAGGACTAATGTATCCCACTTTAACACTGTTGAAATCAGCGTCGTGACAGGTTGTACCTGGGAGACTTTGGCCTGTCCAAATTAAATGTGAAAATACAAACTAACTGCTGACATTAGACATAGGGGTCTCAGGAAGGTTGTTTTTGTCAGGATTCAGCTACTCTTCCTTACAAATTCCTTCCATCTCCTCCCTTCTCCCATCTTGCTAATCAGAGAGGTCAGATCATTGGAGATTCTGCCAAGCCTGTGTTAAGCCCCAGGGCTGTTTGGTGATCAGCAGGTTCCCCGAATTGCCTTTTGTTCCCAGCCATGACCTCATCCTTCTGATGGTTTCATGTAGGTTAACACCAGGCTGTACATCTCCTCTGAAAAGAAGCACCTCCAGTGGTATCTTGTCCTTGGCACTGTGCGGCTTCAGTTGTGACTCAGATGGATGAATGCCACTGAGGAGTGACTTGCACCATAAACCACAGCACCCGTTTTTTGTCTTCTCTCCAGCTGCAGTTTTCGCTTCTCTGGTACAGGCCAACAAACAGTCCAAGGATTCTAAAAGTACTTATTTTTAAAATCATGCTCTGCTAAATAAATCTCTTTCAACTGATACAGGGTACATAGCTCTTAGATAACTTCTATTGCACAATGAGTGTTAATGGACGTGTCTTATGTGGAAACGAAGGCATGCACATTACTCTGTGTGTTCTTCATGTCTAGGGAGTTATTTATTCAGGGAAATAAGATTTTTCTAAGTAGTACTAAGCTATGCCTAACCTTTATTAATAAAAATAATACTTGGTATGGTATGATTTCTTAGAATCAAGTCAATATAGCAGCAAAGAGGGTAGGTGGCAAAGATGTTGTCAGAAAGAGTACAGGATATACATTCTGGTGATGATTATATACTCTAGATGCCAAATCAGATTGTATTATAAAATTCTAAATTAAGAAAATATTGTACCTGGTTCTATGTGCCATTATTTTAAGGCAGATCTAGATGAAAAATACTGTTGTTTTTTTTTTTTTTTTCTTTAGAATA
>JAVSBS010028414.1:0-11538 GCA_033124195.1 Coracias cyanogaster | reverse complement strand
TTTTTTTTTTTTTTTTTTTTGCTTTAGAATAGCTATTGTACAGACTCACGCTCTGAGCTTTTTTGCTTCTTTCACTTCACTTTGCCTTTGTTCCTACTCAGAACACAAGTCACCAATTCCTGCACACCTTGCATACAAAGAGGACCAATTCCATATTTATCAGAGTGCCATACAGCCCTTCTTCCACTTCTCCCTCCTTTTCAGGTAAATTCTACTTAGAGATTCATTTCTGTTTAACCTTAGTGGTTTACAGTGCCCTGGAAATCCTCACTAAATGCTAGTGAATAACTTAAAAAAAAAAGTAAAGCAGAGCTGTTTGTCTTGCTGTGTCTTTAAATCTGACCTTTATTGTTTAAGTTGCATTGGAAAAAAAAAAATCGTGTCAAGTTGTTGAAAGATGAGTGCACTCCATTCTGTTGTGCTCAAGGCTCTGAGAAAATCCCATTGAGGCAGTAACACCAGCCAGTGTTTACAATGCTACATTTTAAATGCATATTGAAAAAACAATGATAATGAAATGAATTTCCGGCATTTAACATCGCTATAGTTAAGAAAGCGTAATTACACCAAACTCCAGGATTTCTTTTCAATGGCAACCTAGTTAGCCAATGGTTGCAATGAATCATGTTGTGGCTTGAGCCTGGAAATTGGCTCCAGCTGGGCGCTGGTGCTCCTGGGTTTGTCCAGGCACATGGGTCCAAGTACGGATGTAGATTCCTCCAAGCTTTGGAGGAACGTGGCTACCTACTCTTGTCTCACCTCTTCTGTGTTTCCTCTGACTCATGCTGTTGTTGTGAGGTGGATTTCCTCTCTGCTCCCCACCTAGTATATATTCGGAAATTCAAACGTATATATGCTTGTTTTACTTTGCTTCAGGCTTCTTGGCGAAAGGAGAGCATTTCAAGCCCAGCACCACAGTTGCATACTGGGCTTGCAGTCAAAGCAAGTCAGGCCTGCAACAGTGGTGGTGGTACTGGAAAAAGAGGTTATTTTGCTAGGGTAAAGGGAAAAATAGAAACAAGATGATCTCAAATAATGAAAGAAAGCTTAGTGTGCATGAAAACCTGGCACTTTTCTAAAAGACATATTGAGTCAACTGGAAACCAAGTTACTATAGTCTAGAGTTATTTGAGTGACATTTGTGAATAGTTTTTTTTCCATTAATTGTTGAATAAATGACTCAGAAACACATTTGCCCCTCTTTGAATGAGCTTTATGTATGGTTGAATACTCTTCTTCAAATAAATTATTCATAAATTTTGAGCAATCAGTGAAAAATTTATTCAAAATATTTTTTTCATTATTCAGTTCTCTATCCTATGGACTGTGGGTGAAACTCTTGACTGTGTTAAAGTTAGTGAAAACATTCTGAATGATTCAACAGATGCCAGGACTTCACCCTATTAAAAGTCTTTTGAGAAGTAAGTGTTGCTTTTACTTATGGAACTTTGGTTTAAATATTAGGGGTAAACTTGCCTGTGAATTTGTTGATGTGTAGACAAAAATGAGCAGCAATTACTTCAGCTTTTATTAAGCTAATTGATTTAAGTTATAATTTGAATCAGAATATGTGAATATACAGTTAAATATTGCTTTTTTTAGATTTCCACAACATGATATTTCCTGTCATTCTGAAGTTGCCTTTTATGATGAGTAAAATCCTATGACAATTGTTGAAGAGGGCTCAGATCCTGGCTAGTTTCCAGTTTTGAGAAGTATTAAAGCTATCCAGGAGTATATGAGATTTTCCTTTTATTTTATTTATTTATTTTTTTTTAAATTGTAGCAATCTTTCAAAGTGTTCAGAGTTTGGGGTGTGTTTAACTGTTCTCTTCACTGACCAAATAAAAATGGCTTGGATATTTCCAAAATTCTGGCAGAAAGCATCATTTTAAAGACTGAGGATTTATTTGGATTATACAAATTTATGGTAATTATAATACACCAGTCTTAATTCTCGCTGGAAATATGACGTGAGTCTTCACTTCCTGTCTTAAGTTTGTATTGTGTAACTCCATGCAATTAAGGCACGGCTGGCATTATGCCATTGTTCGTGGGTGAAATTATTCCTATGTAAATACTTCGTTTTGTACCGTTAATTGGCAAATGGTATAGAGTGCTTTGGGATCCATCTGGAGAAAAGTTACTGCATATGCGTATGGTCATTATTACTGTGTTATCTCCTTCCTTTAAGATACACAACTGCTGTATTTGCTGAGCTCCAGGAGCGTATGTGGTGCTATACAGATATACAAGGAGAAAATGCTACTGCCTGGTGGAGCCTACAATAGACTTGGCTGAGTGAGACAATAGGTATATTGAGCTGTGTGAAATACACGGGTTGAGTATTCACATTTCTTATTAATGGAAAATTTAAAATCTCTATATGTTATGATTAAGATGCTTTGTGGGAGAAATGCACTGCAAGTGAATGACAAATGAGGAGATAAGTAACTTGGTGAATAACAAAAGAGACAGCAAAGCCTAAAAGAGGGGGAGGGAAAGATGAGAGTGGGAGGAGGATTCACATGGGGCATTTTAGAGATAGGTTGGAAGGAGGGAGGAGAGGTTGGGACACTTGTGCTGCTTGACAGATATGATAGAGGGAGGGAAGGGAGTAGTAAAGGCAGATAAGAGGGTACAGAACAAAGCAGAGCAGTGATTTTAGCACTGATTTGTATTGGGAAACGTGGATTGCATAACTGGGGAAAATGATGACTGCTGATGTCTGGGGAAGGAGAAAAGATGGCCAGGTGAAGATGAGCTGGTGAAGAATAAAACGAAATAAGGTGCAGTTTCAAGAGTCTGTGTAATACAGGAGATTGGATATCTTTTTTGAGAAAAGAGACCTGGTTAAGTTAAAGGAAATTCAGAGGTTGATGCTGTGATATTGTAGGAACAGGTGATGTGACATATCACTGAAAGGGGAAGGAGAACTGAGATAAAAGCCTGGGTTTCAATGGGGGTAACTGAAATGTGGCAACCATTTCAGGAGCTGCCAATTCATTAATTAACTAATTTATTAGTTGTCTTAAAACTCAGTCAGACCTTTCTCTAAAGCTGGAAGATTCAGCCAGGCCTTTTCCTCAGAAGGAAAGTAGGAAATAATCTACTGGAATTTTTTTGTTTAAATTTTTTGATGGAAAATGTTTTTTTCCTCTGTTGCTCAAAGATGTTGCTAAAATTGAAGGCCCCCTGACTGAGGATCTGTGTTTTCGCAAGCACATGTGGTAAGAAGGCATCTTAAAAGTAAGATACCAAATCAGAGCTTGATAGAACCAAGAACCATTCCTGGTTTTCCTTAGGTATCTGTTTTGGACAGCTCACTGTTCCTATGTCTCCTTTCTTCATAGTCAACAGACATTATAATTTATTTCTGACTTCATTCATCTGTTTAATGTGTTCAAGATATGAGCCCTGGAATATTTTTGTCTTGGTTTTAGCTTACCTCATTAAGGGATTGGCAGCTCCAGACTTGATTTAGATCTGAAGTGATTGGAGTGGTGCTCTTGTGGTGTCTTTCCATCCTTATTGGCAAGACATGGATCAAAGGGAGACTGTATTCTGATTGGATACCTCACAGAAATGCTTATGTTGTACAAGGTCAGGTTAGATCTTAATGTGTCTGTGCAATGCAAAGCATAAATGGGAATACAGTCTTAGAGTGTTTAAGTACCACAACTCTAATTTAACTTCTCTTCATTGCCTGCATATGGAGTCAGGTCTGAAAGCTCTGGATTATGGATGATCTGAAGGGGACACTATTCTCTTGAACTGGAACACTACATTGGTTGTGATATCCAAGCTAGCCATACAGAGGTTGAATATGATCCCACATCAAAACAAGAATGATACTGATATAGTATGATAATCCGAAGATTGAAAATTAAAAAGACAGGCTATTGAAATTGTTATCAGATGTTGTGTCTGAAATACCTCCACTTTTCTCTAGAGAGAAAAAGGGTTGGCCGTGGCAGTTGCATGGTTTCAGTTGTCAAATGACCTTTTAGCAGAAACCGCTGTATAAAGTCTTTTTCTGATGTGAGGCCCCACACATAAGACATTTTGTAAATATAGAAAACAACATCAATCTTAGCAGTAAACTGTATCTTGTGTAAGTAGGTTGCGTAGATTAATGTGGAAAGCTTAAACAAATGAGAACTCTTTAAAGCATGCAGTTAAATTCACTTAATATTACCTTCATTAATGCTAGGTTTTTATGTATCAGATCATTTTAAGCTAATTTAGTACAACAGTGTCTGCCTAATAACAATCAATAGTAAATGATTTCCTGCTTAAATGTCAATTGAAATTCAGGGATTTCCTGCTTCCAACAGTACTTAGTGTCAATCATTGCACATGGTGCTGCACAACACAAGTGATTTGTCTGTTAATCTCTTAACATATATATATATTTAAGTTTGGTTTCACCAGGCTAGACTCAGAGACATTACATATGTTGAATTGTACTTGACTACTTTCAGTGCAACAGTCTCAGTCCAAATGAAGATGCTGTTCTGCTAGAATGAGCATCTCCGGACCCGACCCGTGGCTTACTGGATCAATGATTAGAACAATCATGAAAAGTCTTTTTCCTTCTTAGTAGATGAATTAAGTGTATGAAACTCAAATCAACTTTACTGATTTCATTCTGAGGCTTGAGGAATACCAAGCCTCTTGCTGGAAAAGCTGACTGTGTCAAAGATGTGGCAAAGAGATGCTGGTGAAAGGCAGGCTTGGAAGTATTTTTCATGACCACTTTTTCTTGTGAGGTTGTGTTATTTTGTTTCCAGTCCATTTCTTTTTGTGAAAGATGAACCAAAATGGCTGGCAGAATCACAGGCACAAGGCATACGTGAGGTGGCATTCTGGGCTGGAAAACCTTCTTGCAGTGCTGCATAGTACATCATCCCTCTTTCCATATGTCCTTGCTTACTAGTGAGGGTGAGTAGGTGTTGAAGTAGGAGGCACTACCTGAATCATCTGAGGGAGAAATAAATTGCTTGGGTAGGCAATCGCCCATCATCCTATCTACAGGTAGACAGGTACCGTACTTTTGAAGTGCTTAGGTAGCTGTGTGTTGAGGGATGTATTTCTTTTGTCTGGCTTTGTTTTCAGTTTCAGAACTCCCTCTCCTAGTTGATTACACTCTTTCTAGGAGATCTCTTTGTTACTCCCAAGCAAGACAGATGCTTTGGCTTGAGCTGGTAATAGGGCTGTTTGGGGGCTGACAAGCTGGGTGAATTTGCAGTGTGGTTGTATACATCCTCTTCAGTCACCAGTGCTGTGTGTGTAACTTCTCAATATGTTCCATCTGTGGTAGCTAACGTGGGTATGGAATTTATGACTGCAAAGACTATAACATACCACAATACAGGAGTGCCTCTTGAGCTGAAATGATGTTTTTAATCAGCACATTAAATGTTGTAGTTGATTGACAGATGGCTTTTTCTGTTTTCTGGAATGAATGTACTCTAACTTAATTGTAACAAGGATATCACATCTTGTATAACACCTTTCATGCTAACGGGTGTTACAGAATTTTAAAATCCATGTGCAAGGAACACTTCATGCACCATGGAAATGCAACCACCTTGGGTGAAATGCAGGGAATTTAGGTAGAGAGAATGTAATTACCCATGCTGGAATTTGGCCAGCACACTGAGATTAAACCCCCTAATCTTACAAAGAGTACCATGGGATCTCTAATGACCACAAATGGTCAGATCACAATTTTATGTCTCTGTCTATAATGCTTTACTACAACAAGGGTATTTTCAATTGTGTGGTGCATTCATTATAATTATGCAGCTAATTTTATTCTCGTTGTAATTTCCAATAATAAAGTTACAAAAGTGCCACTAAAATGTACGAACGAAATGGTATGACATGATATTATGTTAAATACATTTTGGGGGCATATTCTGCTCTCATTTGTATTGATATCTTTCTTTGAAGCCAATGGAATTCCTCCAGATTTGTGCTGGAATAACTGACAAGAGAAGTTGTCTTTCCAAGAGAGCATTTTTTATGCACATATATTGTAGATATGTTTGAAAAGTTAAATATTTATATTCTGTCCAAATATGGGAAAGGCTTTCTTCTTTTATTTTTAAAACCATAAAATTGTTAACAGACCCATGAAAAAAGAATATTACGGCTCTATGTCTGTTGGTTAACCTTCACCACAAAAATTGATCTGTGGGAATTTCTCACAGTGTAACATACTGTATCCAATTCCATAGTTATTACTGTAAACCTATTAGTGCCACCTGGGTTTGCATATCCGCAATGCTGTCCAAGTGAAGACAGATTAGCTCTATCACATGTTATGCCAGAGGGACAGCCTCACGAGGAGTCTGCCCTCGGGGAGAAAAAAAAGGGCTCAGACCTTTAATGAGAATACAGTGCTTTATAATAGCATTTGGTGGCCTAGAGATTTTCTGTCAAGTCATTTCAAATTAAATTGGCAGCCTTGCAATGTTCAGCCCATATGAGTTTTTGTGCAGCATATATTGTTAATGCTAAACCAATTCTCACATAAGATCAACAGAACATACAGAGACAATGTTTGCATCGGTTCCTCTTTTTAAAGTCTGGGCCTTTATGAGCTACTGAAAAATGCTTTTTCCAGAGCAAAATTTAACTTCAGGCTAAATTATTCATGTGTAAATTCAGACAATTTATTTGTGAAATTATTTGTAAATAATTACACTTCTCTACATAGTGTAATAATGAAATTAGTACCAGTCTAGGAGTGAACTGAATGACTTCGTTACCAATTAGTGTGACTCCACTCCCACTCCCTCCGGCTGACTCCCACTGAAAGGGTGCAGAATTTGCCCCTGAGAACTCCATTTATTTCTGATACTTCCAGGACTTTCCTTTTTTAAAGTGTAACATTTATGTGGTATTTTAGTCCTTCTAGTGTCTGAAAATTTAAAAAACAGATGATACTTGAAGTTAAATTGCTATAATTGTGCAGGAAGTTTTTATCCGTAAGATTTTCCCACATTTTTCATTGAGGACTCAGCCTAAAAAACACATATTGGTATCCTCTTTCTGTGAGTGTCAATGTATTATTTTGGGGGAGACTGAGGCCCACATCCTCAAAAGCAGGTAAGTACCATCTTTGATGGCATTCAAGAAGAACTGGGCAGCTGGATAGCTATGAGGATCCAGTTTGCATTTCCAATTGTGCAAAGTCCTGAGAATACCTGCAGGATTTTGAAAGTTCCTAAGCTCTGTTACATTTAATGATAAAGGAAGTAATTTTGCGATTTCCAAGTGTAGACCATTAGCTGTAATGAGCATAGGATAATATTAGATGAAAGCTTGCTTTCTAGCTGAGCAATAGGTTTTGTAGAGAGGAAAGTCTAATGCACTGAAATGAGTGAAGAAAGGGGCTGTTTCTGTGTTTTGGAGCTACAGGTTATCTTGATCCGTTATTGTACCAATACTAGATTAATAAGATTAGTCATGTAATAATAAAAGCAGGTTTTGCTTTTATTATGGAGCATGCATTTTCCACACTTTTCCTGGAAGTCTACTAAGATCTTCCATCCCATATTCAGTATGTGCACATTTGTAAATCAGGCATGAGTTATTACTTTTGTTAGCATTATCTAAGTAAAACTGAAGCACCACAGTCATGAAACAAGTTTGTATTTCCCTTCTTATTTAATATAATCCTTGTTTTGGGATAGAGTCCAATACTGTGATTTCATAATATCCCCTACCCTCTGTATTCTGTTTTGTAATTGAAGGGAAAGTGATGACAGAAAATCTTCTTAATGTGATCACATTCCTATATGTAACTGTAAAAAGAAAAATCCAAATCTTGTTTCTTCAAATTAGAGGAGTAGGTCCACTGCACTTCTAAGAGGTTTACACTGCCAGAGCAAGAATGACTTGATCCCGTGTGGTGTAAGCTAATTTTTTTCCTATCTGCTAAATGTGTAGTCTTACTTCAATGCATGTACCTTGGGCAGAATTTAGCTCAGTTTTCTTAATTTGCAGCACTGGACCAAATTAATCTGTGCTGCCATTCCACCGACCTCTTTGGAGTTACTAAATAATTGGATTTGACCTAATACACTTTTCACTGAGCGCTATCTTGCTTTTCAGGGAGGTTAACACAATAACCATTTTCTATTTCTGCACTCAAACATGAGTATCCTTTCTTTTTTTTAATTTTAATTCCTGCTAGAGAGAGGAGAGAAGACAAAGTGCTGCTGTAAATAGTGCTAAATAACTAAATGGTGTCCATGATTGCCTTGAAACCTCAGTTCATTACCTCATGCTGAAATCAATGGTAAAATTCCTGGTGACATTAGGATGGCAGGAATTTTCGCACTCTTGCACCAGTTTATTTTTATAGTCAACTGTCCTTCTGTAAAAGTGAGGTTCAGATCACATAAAGGTGATACCCTCTAGGGTCCTCTTTCTTTCCATTGACAGCAGAGGTATCTTAGGTGATTAACTCTAAAATAGCTACAAATAGAAAAAAAAAAAGCCCAAGTTAAACGTTGAAGTACCTTGCCACTATCTCTAATGGTGCCTTTGAAGTTCAAAAGCTAGCAATCAAATTCTTCAGTGTGCCTTGAACAAGCTATGTCTGATAAGGGAAGGTGGATAAAGCCGGGTGTCTCTGAGGCTATGTGAACTGGCTTTAGCTGAATATTTTGGTCTGAGCTCATCTGTAACTGTTTTATATGGTGAATCTTGGCAACAGAATATGAGGATGCACAAGCATTTCTCTGTGAAGTTCCTGATACTGATTTTGTCTTGACTATGTGTCTTGATCTTGAAATGGTGATGTATGCATTAAGGTTTACTATGTGTAGAAAACACTGGGGTTACATAAAATGCTGATGTGCAAAGAGTTTTTTATTTGTGTGTAAGTATTTGCAGGTTTGGGGCTTTAAGCAACAAATATGCACTGGCAGTGTTAGGAAACTTAAGTCTATTTTCTGAGAAATAATTGGTCTAGGAGGACATTATATTGAATAGAATTTTAAGAGCCTAATTTGAAATGTATTTCCATATGCCAGAATCCAATATGTACTTAATAGATCATATGAGTTATAGTGAATTGATTTGATCCATCACTATTAAGATTTGAGATACTGGGCCCAATTCTGTACTTTCCTAAAACTTGCATGGTCTAACTTAAACCGTATAAGATGCATGTAAGGTGTTATTTCCATTTTACAAGTATCAGTGTTCGTAGCTGGTGAAGAACTTGGAAATTAAGGCCCTAATAGTAACACGCCTTGCATCTGATGCAGTACGGATTGCGTGTCCACATTAGCAAGCAGTGCAGACTGATAGCAACACATCTGCAGGAAGGAACTGGTTGGTGCTCTGGACCTGGAGCCCACACGGTGTGTGTTTGGGAGGGTACTTCAGGCCAATTCTAGTCTAGTCCAGGACTAGTTTCTAGTCTAGGACTGATTGTTAGTAATCCAAGTAGTAAATTAGGGCTCTTGGGAACACATCTTTCTGATTTAGCTCTGAGACCACCCTGCACTGTGAGCTCAAGTGTGGTAAAGTAGGATGATCAGAGGTTTGACTCCAAAGGGTCCTTGTGATCCCAGCTAAAGCAGTAATGCAGATGTACCCTCATGGAATGATTTGTGTATGAGAGTTGCTCACTTTAAGTGACTGCTTTTAAATCTTAGTTTGCTTTTCTCAAAACTTTGTATTGAATAATTCTGCCATCACTAACCTGTTCAGGAAGAGCCAGTGCAGGTGTGTGGTTCCTGAGGGCATCAACCAAAGGTTTCTATCTCTCTGGCCTTGTTGCAGAAGTGTATCAGCACCAGCAGATTAACAGTGATGATATGAAATGCAGCTGTGTGGTCTGAATGTCCTTACTGAGTAGGCTTTGATTAGCCAGTCAGCATAGTAGTGTATTTTGAATCCTTTTTTTCTCCTTGTGAGGTGTATTGGTGTGCCTTGGTTCACTGAACACATCCTCAAACACATCAACCTTGAATATCACAAATACACACACTCTGCATGGATTGCAGTGAGGCTTGTGGTACTTATATAGATGCAAACCAGGAAGAACCACAAGGTGGAAAATAAATTTGAAACTGTATCTCGCTGAGGAGTGGTACTACAACTAAAAAAAAAAATCCAGTATAGAAACTAGATCCAAACACATTGCTGATTATTCCTCTGCAATTCTCCTTTAAAATTTCTGATGGTCTTTAAACCATTGTACTAATGTTTCAAAAGAAATGTAATTTTACAGAGTGACTTGTCTGGGAATAGAATGAGATGGAACATCTGTCCTTCTGAACTGTTGGAATTGCTTTGCTGGAGCAAATGCAGTATGAAAAAAATGGAGATAAAAAGACAGTTGAAAAAAAGGACTTGTTAATCTTCTCTCTAAAACACATACTAAACTTTTCAAGTTAAATTTACTCATACTATTTCCTGCTATTTTATGCTACTATATCTTCCCACATAACAACTGAGTTAAAAAAGGAAAAAACTAAAACTGGTTTCATTGCTGAGATAACAGCATAAGCTAGGACAATTGAAAAAGCCTGATGCATTTTCTGATCACAAAATACAGTTTTAGTTTTTTAAATAATGTGAAGGAAAGCATTTAATGATCTAGACTCTTGTAGCAGATTGTCAGCATCTCAGCTAATTATTATGATGATCCTTACTTTCTTCTAAACTGGCATTCTAGAAAACATACCAAAATAAACAACCATTAAGACTTCCACGCCAGAAAGCCCTTTAAGACTAGTAAAAGGTAACATTGTCTTTTTAAAATGTTTTCAGCAGCCAGTAATCTATTTTCATGGTGTTCTGTAAACCCTATTATCAGGGCTGCAGATTCCTACACATGACCAGTCTTCAGTAGTGAACAAAAATGGCATCTAAATCCCAAGTGACACTCTTAAGTACTTGGCAGCAGAAGGGCTCTTCTGAGGAAGATTAAGTTAATGGAAGCATTTGGGTAACATCTGCATGACTCTTTGTCCTGGTATGGCCAACTCACACTGCCACAACACGTGACAGAGGATTTCTTCGATTATCACTTAAGAACAAAACTGGCTGAAGTTCCTTTCCAGACATTCATCAGACTGTAATGTATGTGTGAGAGTATATAAGCAATGTAAACAGGCGCCATTAGAAAGGGTGGCCCCTACGGACTTTGGAGAGGACTTAATAAAAATCAGATTACTTGTTTAATGAAAAGTAAAAGAAATTGGGGGAAGATTTGTTGTTGTAGCTGCTGTTTATTTGTCTTATTTACAGCAAGATGTACTGTCTTTTCTAAGCGAGTGCTGCCACAGGCACACAGAGCCTCATTAATACAGGCGATTAATGCACTTGCCCTTCACCTCAGCTGACCTGAGTTTAAATCTGTTATTTTTTTTACAAGTTAGAGGAGTTTATTGGCCTTTCTTTAGCCCCTAGCTGGTGCCTTTCCACCTCGTAAAACCACTTCACAATTTGGCATAAGAGCTGCTTTCTGGTGTGAAAAGACGTCCCACGTTGTCTCAATGTGTT
>JAVSBS010028413.1:0-10475 GCA_033124195.1 Coracias cyanogaster | reverse complement strand
CTCCTTCCCTTCCTCCTACCCTTCCCCCTTCCCTTCCTCCTTCCCTTCCTCCTTCCCTTCCTCCTTCCCTTCCTCCTTCCCTTTCTTTCTTCTGCCCTTCCCCTTGCAGAAGACAATCTTTATAATTTGCTGCTACTACTGGTCATCCGGGTCTGCGCTGCTGTCATCCACTGGCAGGTCTTAGTTTTACCTCATGACAGCTATCTGCTGAAAGAACTTGCTTCTGGAAGACATCTGCAAAAACAACTGCTGTCTTCCCTCCATATTCTCTCCTGGTGCTCTTGTGAGTTGCTTTCAGTCTGTCCAAGTAAGTCTAAACCCTCTGGCTGCCTGACTGGCAACACTTAGAGACCATTCAATTTACATTAATAATCAGCCTTGTGGTACTCAGGAGGGTTGGCTCTGCAAAGTCTGAAAGTGCCTGGCTCTGAAAAGGTGGCTGAACTATGCAAAGCTAGGATAGAAGTTTTTCATACAGTTTTCTTGGTGAAGTATGTCCCTGCAAGGGTTTCACACTCTTCACAGGAAAGGCAAAAAAGCAGCAGTGTGATGGCCTCATGGCACAGCTTTGGACCTTGAAGGTAATTGCTGAGAACCCTGGGTAGCTGTCTGGGGGGGAAAATGTGTACGTACAACTTGATCCTTCTTTCATCTGTTCTGCTTTAGGTAGAGTAGGTTTTTCTCCCACCACTTCCTTCTGAGAACAAGTTCTCTCTGTTAATTGAGTTGATACTCCAGATGACTTAAAGTTCCTCAAACTCATCTGTCTGGAAAGGTGTTCAGCAGATGCACCTCCCCTGTGTTGGTAATGTCTGCTTCTCTGTACTTGTTCGTTTGGATGAGATTTCTGACCTCAGAGTGAGCCAATTTTCCTGCGAAAGCCTGAGAGAACAGAGTAATTCTTTGCTAGTTAGAAAGGAAAAGGGAGGGTGAAGCAAAGGAGCAAACCACAGAGGCTTCTGGCTCCTGACTCCTCCTGAGGTCCTGGAATGCTGATGCCAGGAGAGCCCATTAAGGCGATTTTGTCAGAAATGTGATGATCAGATTTTTATTGATGAGATTCCTGTTTAGGTTGATGTTTTCTTTGAGAGCAGAAGTTATAACTGATCTAAGTGCACCTTCCTAAATTAGGATTCTGTAAGGACCCATTATTTTTTTATGCTAATGCACTTCAATGCATTTAAATAGGCTTTCTTGTCCTTCAGGATCAGTGGTGCTATGCAGAGGGGGCAGAAACCCACTTTATAAAATTAATATTTAAGTAAAAGGTTAAAAGACCTTACCAAAGGGATGTGGAACGGAAAAACATGGGCAGAATTTTTGCATTCTAAAAACCTCATAGTAACAGGTTTAGTTTGCTACCTTTAATTATTGACTGGTTAAACAGTTCAGTGAAGAAAAGTCCCAGCAAGCTGCAGATTTTTAGAGTCTGACACACTAAGATTTGAGGAAGGTGTGCAATTTGGGACCTGACCGTGATGCTCTTTATGGAAGCCGTGCAATTTTCATTGGTATCTGAATTAGCCTTTGTTCAATTGAAATTGCAATTTCCCATTATCTATAGTTTTAAAGAATGAATCTTCTGAAAGTGTACAATTCCCTTTCTGTCAGTGTTTTTCTAGTTGGTATTCTGGCCATCTGCTGCTTCTTCGTGTTCCTAAGTGGTTTTATGCTCATAAACTACTACTTTATGTCGTGAGCTGTCTTGCATTTGAGAAGGTGCCTTGGATGATCTTCTCAGCATCTCATTGTGCATGTTCAGTTGTTACACTGAACTTCATGTGGTTAAAATAGAGGCTGAGACTCCTCCTCTTCCCATTCTTTATTGCATGACTAGTACTGCATAATTGTTTAGCATGTTCCATCTGACTTCACTGAAATCCAAGTCCATTTGTCCATTCAGACAAAAAATCCTCCTGGATTATTGGGTCTTGTTTTGACTCTGTCACTCTTTCTAATGTAAACCATTCCTAACCTGATCTCTTCTGTTCATTTGGAAAGATGATGACAAAATATCGTTTGAACAGAAGAGTGGAGATTCTGTTGCTTTGTTGACTTCTTTTCAAATTGCAATCTTTCTTATCTTTGTTTGAAAGTCTTTCATAATTAAGTCCTAAACGAGATAAATATGACATGAACATTTTGCTGTATCTCCTGCCCACCAGTTACTTTTTTCCTTCAATATTTCACTGTTGGTGAGTTTGGTTTTTTCCTTCTGTTCCCCTTCCATGATGTTTCAAATTCAGAGCTTTAAAAAAATTTTTTTGGGTCATCCTGTGCAGACTGTGTTAATCAGTTGATAGTTATGAGAAGAATCATATTTAAAGGATCTAGTGGACGCATGGGTGTATGGTTTTGTATCTTAGACCTATTGTGGATATTCCGCATGCTGAAAGTACCCATTTTGCTCATGTTGACTATTTTTGAGTGCCTATTTTGGCACCTAGATAAGGACATAGTAGTGGCGGCTCTCATGGCCATACTCGAGGCAGTATAGATAATAAACAACACTTTACATGTTGTTCTTGGTTTTTACATTGTCATCTTTTCCTCTCTAACATCATCTTGTGCAGTCTTCTCCTGTACATTGTGTGTTGTAGCTGGGTTTTTCTCCCTGTTTACTTAGAATGCCCATGCAGAGACTTCTCTCCTTTGCAAAAGTTGCTTTTTTAAATCTGAGATCAGTGTGCTGAAAATTGCTGCTTTAGTTGATTTGCTTAAGAAATAGTTGAATATTTACAATATCCTTTTTATCTCACTTATTTTTTCTTGGCCTGGTTACTGAGTGGGAAAATCAATTGATAGCAATGCAGCTCCAGTGAACACTGGTGATAATGATAGATATCTTCTAGAAAGAAAATTCCGTGTTTGCAAAATATCTCAATGTGGATGTCTTCAGCGAGCAAAAGGACTCACACTTCACTTGATTGGGTTGCAAACTAGTCACCAGCCTGTGATTTGAGGAGATACATTGAGACTAATTCGAATATGACAGTATGTAAAACTTGCTTCTGTGGTTTCCATGGTTGCACTAATCCACATATATAGTAGTTTCTTGTTTTATTGGAACTTTTAGCATGGAAAGAAGGACCATTGAACTAGATCCATACCTTTTATCATTGCAAAGAATTGCCTTTTCTGATCTGTTTTTTCATAGTGGTTGGCTTTCGCAGAGCGATGAGAATATTGGTATTCAAAAGAGGCACACACAGATGCACTGAAGTTTTTTGGTAATTAAGGCAAAGCAGATGGTTGCTCGCTACATTTATGATATTGCTTAAATTTTATTTTGATTCATTAATGGACACTATAAAATCACATAATTAAGCAATAGGGACAAGCCAAAAATGGAAAACAGGCTATTGGCAGTACTTCTATTACCAAACTAATAAAAATTAACAAGTAAACATAGAAAAAATAACTGTCATGTTATTTGTACAGCTTTCTTGTAGCATAAATATTACGGAATATGCCAGGTAAGATTGGCTGTAGTGCTGAATGAATCAAAGAACTTGCTAATAAATTGAATTTGGGTGACTCTTCTCAAAAGTTCACAGTAAAAAATCATTTTTCAAAGAAAAAAAGTCAAGTGTTTGATTTTCTGTTGTCGTAAATGTATGAACTCTTTCTAACACAAGGCATTTCTGTTGAGCATCTTTTTAACTGGAGTGCTTCCTGTAATGTAACAAGAAGTCCGTATTTAAAATATATTTAATTATTAATTTATGGAAAATAGTGGGTACTGTACTCTTCTCAACAACCTAAGTCATCTGTGTCCAAATCCTTCTGTGCCTATTTTTTTTGTAAAGTTCAGGCCTTTAAAACGTAAACCAGCATGTTTTTCTCTGCAGCTGGAATCTTAGCTAAATTCTTTAAGACAATATTCACGCCGTCATCTGAAGTCCAGTATTTCCTGAGGCAACCAGATTAGGATCCAGGTTGTTGCAGGTGCCTCCCCCAGCCGGAGGAGCAGAGGTACCCTTACTTACACTTGTGCCTTCAGCGGGGATTTGCATGGGTTGTGATCATCAGCCAACTCTTCATAAAGGCCTTAGGCTATGTTCAATAGCTTTTGGCATTTTGCAAATGAGAGGGTATAAAAATACTGTCAAACTTGGTTTAGATTTGACAAAACATCATTCTTCACCATACGAAGGGGCCTGTGGCCTTTCTCTCATCCTTTGGCCCCCTATTTGCTACAGATCTTCCTGGTACCTCTCAGTCATGACCTCTTGAGGATCATCCCAAGCTTATGGCACAGGCTACCACAACCCGGGTTGTCTGTTTTACAGCCTCAGAAGAACTTTTTCAAATAGTTTCTTTTGTTTCCACTTAAGCCAGAGGTGGGGATGGGGAAAATAGATTACGTGTCTCTGCTGTGCCAGCTCGGGAGTTCTTCCTAAAAGACAGATGTGTTTTCTAATCTGATCTTCTGAAAAAGACTATACATTGCCTTTGTATAGTAATAACTTCTTACGGCTGTAAACCCACTGCACTTTATAAAAAAACGTGCATTTTTCATGGGCACTATTGCTACCCTCTTACTACATCCTCATTACTTTTGTGTCTCCCTTTAATGCTTGTAAGTGGCTAGGCAACTCTATTGAGGCCAAAGTTATGACACAATAATTTCTTTTTTATTGTTCCATTATCTTGTCTTTCCAAGTTGAGCACAGCGCTCTTCCTTCCTATGCTTTTTTGCTTTGAATTCCAGAAGTTGACAGTAGGTTATTGCATGTCTTGACTTAAAGTACATTCCTTTTCCTGTGAGCCTGATGCAATGCGCTGTTGTGCATGAGGTGTATTTCCGTAGCCCTTTTTTTTCCGAAAGCAAGTTAGTATACTATTACTGAAACTAGACAGTTATATCGCATTTAATTTCTCATATTGCGTCCCTATTTATAGTAATTGCAGCAGCAACAGAACAGCACACTTCAAGTGAAGCCTTTTGGAATTGCTGGCAGCGTGTGATACTGTCAGCTCCAACGCCGGCTGTGTTCCGCACGCACGCTGTTACCTCCTCTCTGCTGCTGCTTGTGCCAACAAGCCCTTGAATCAGCAGAAGCTCTGTGGTGAGCACATGCGCGTCTTTAACCAGGGTAGCCCCACAACACATGTTGATGAAAAAAAATACAGGGTGCTCCATTGTTGCAGATTTACCCTGAAAGATGGGATTTTCCTGGAAAACCCTTTTCAACCACAGGCTTGGGAAGCAGCGTGTACCTCACACTGTGCTAGGACACTGTGGTCCTCTGGGATGCTGGTCTCTAGGCCCTGTGTTTGCATATCCCTTCAGGGGACTTCTCTACCCCATGCTTTTAAGAGGCATGTGAGAGGTGAGAGGATGTCTAGAAGCAGCTCTGGAAGGAGCTTGCTGAGCGCAGGGAAGGAGAGAGGATGGTTCTTGTCTCTATTTCTACTACGTCTTTAGCAACACTTTTATGGAAGCCTACATTAGCTGGCTGCTGTCTTCTGAATAAGGACTTTTGACAAATCCAGTGTTTGCTTGTTGTCACTGCCTATTGGCAAAAAAAGGGATTTATCGAGGCATTTGTCTCTAATTGTTGTGATACAAACAGAGGATTAAATGTATTAAATATTTTATTTTTGCAAGTTAGGGAATGATGCCATAATGCACAAGCAGCTGTAGCCTCTAACGAGGGAAGATGGATGCTGTATATAAACTCCATCTATATGTGTTGCTTATACAATGGCAACATAAAAATGCAAAGGAGGTGTCTGTCAAAATGCTGACAACATGCAAAACTATAAAACAGTGAAGCAAGTACTTCTGATGTTTAGTGATGAAAGAAATGTTTGTTGACTCTTTAACACAATTCTACAAAGAGGAGAAAAAGGGATGTATTATCAACATCCATCAATTATTTGTTTTGTAGTTGTTAATGTATTTCTCTTCTTTGGTAGAATCCCAGTCGAAGAACACTCCCATCCAGATATGCATTATGTCATTATATTGTAATTAAATCAGTCCTTTGAGGCCAAGAGTCCATGCGAGGGAAAAATAAGCATCCAAGGTAACTGTTCTGGCTGTAGCTGCAGCCCCCCCTTTATTTGGAAGGACTGAAGATCAAGACAGTTTCTATTTCTGTCTCCACCACTTAAGTCTTCAGTAGTTCTCTGGTTTTCATCGTTCCTTAGCTTTCTGTTGCTGAAGAGGAGTGTTCCCACTGTATCAAATACTGGAACTTGTCTGTCATGTTTCCTGTTCTGTCCCTCAATCTTTGTTTCCTAGCTATGTTCTGTCCAGTACTTTGGTGTTTGCCGTAGTCAGCAGACCAAGTAATTTCAATGGCCTCATCAGCCCATGTTCTCCAGCCCTGTTAATACCCTGGAGCACCCAAACCGTTCCTTCCGTGTCGGTATTCGGTACAGTTACTGTAATTCACCCGAGTGTGTTAGAAATTCACTGCAGGATGCACTACAGTATAGCACTTCGTAGAGCATCTTTCGTGTAAAAACACACCTAGGTGCTTTGCAGGATGAATAATACAAACATGGAGCTAAATAAATAATATATTTACAGGAATAAATAATACATAAAAGCAGAGAGAGAAATTAAGAGGCAAGGCAGGAAATTTGGCTTTAACAGGAGTTAGAGTTGATAAAGAAGCTTCGGATGGGCAGCTTTCCAGTTTGGTCTGACTTGATCATTTGGATTGGAGCTGTGATAGCCACAACTGAAATGTTGCCTGAGCTTTTTATTCCCACCATTTAGAAATCCGACCAGGCTGTCGACAGCATGAGGTGAACTAAAATACAGACAGAAAGCTAACCTTACTAAGACTGTTTCCCCATCTTTGTTTTCTCTAGTGCCTGTCCAAAAGATACAGGATTTTAAGGAATCATTTGCATTTTGGCATAATTGCAAAGCATGACATTGGATTGTTTTCTTTCTTCTGTTTCCTTTTTTCTTTTCCCTCTCCAAAACGGAAGATGATTAATAAGGAGAGTGGATGAGCGAGGGGAAAAAAGAAAAAGAACTAAAAATCTAAAAACTCTGGTGTTAGATGAAGTTAAACTCTTTAATCATATGGGTTGAGAAAACTTCTGTTACAGAGGGCCTTCAGAGTGCAGTCGAGAAGACTGCATTAATGTGGAGGTAAGAAGTATTTGAAAGGAAGACTGGTTACTACTAATGGTCCAAGAATGTGGTGTTAGTTGCAGGCTTGGAAAACACTACCCATATTCAGGAACCTTTTCCTAGGAATTAGTTCTGCAGGATTGTGCTTTTAGCCAGAGTTGTTCCTTGGCTAATTCTGTGCTCCACTTCAGTTTTCCTCAGCCTGGGGTGCGGAAGAGTTTACATGCAAGAAGTCAGTGGCATCGTATGTTGCTGTCTGTAGTATTTGTGGGTTCACCTGATCCTTCATTTTTACGATGCTTTCATTGCTACAATATATATCTCAGGAAAGAAGGGAAGTAAAAGCTGCCCAACTAAAACTATTCATTATGGCAAATGAGATGTAATCCTTCAATGCTGTGGTAGTTGTCACACCTGGTAAACTTCTAGTAGTGAAGGTAAGGTGATCCCTTCCCTCTTTGCTCATTCTGTCCGGAGCTGGACGGGTTTTCCTGGAAAAAACAATAAAAATTATTTCAAAGAGGAGTGAGTGATATTCATGTAACTGGAGATGCATAAACTGTAGCAAGACAAAGAGTATGAAAGCAGGTTTTCTGTGAGAAGTTGTTAGAAGTATGGAGGTGGGGATTTCTTTTTTTTCAATGTTTTTTCCCCACCCACATCCTTCATCAACTATGAAAGACATGAAGAGCTTATTGTGAATCTTTGAGGTAGAACTGTAGTTTAAAATGCTGAATTGTGAGCCCTGTGGGTTTGAATATCAGATATTTAAGACTGTGATTGATAATGCAAGGAGGTTGTCTTATTTATACTCCATAAACATTATTGCAACAGGGAGTTTAAGTATCTTTCCCTGCAAGCAGATGATGCTAAAATACAAAGGAAGAAAAGTATGTCTGGCACTGTATTTCTGTCTCTGTTAAATTAAGCTATTACATACCAAGGAAAGACTTTTCCCTTAGAGATGAAGATCAGATTATTGGTTTTGGTTTTTTTTTTTTCTTACTTTGTTTTGTAATTACAACCAGTGAATATGAATTCTCTCAGCCTTCCTGCCTCCCCTGTTTTCTGAATAGCCACAGGGGTCTAATAAATGACCTCTGAAACCCAGGTGCTTGGCTTGTGATAAAGCACAGAAATGCTCTTTCTGAAACAACGGGAAGGTTAATTTCACACTGGAACATCCTTCTAACTGAAATGCTGAAACATACTCTTAAATAAGGTGGCAGAAAACTGTGCAGCTACTAATTTTCATGTGAAAGGTAGGCACAGGACCGTTCACGGTCTTTTTGTTTTCTTTGCAGGAGTGTTTTGCACTTTTTAAAAGTTGAATATCTTCTTAAAACATAAAAATCTTACTGCAATATTTCGTTAGTGTAGAGAACTTCAGTGCAAATGTGCAGCTCAGCTGAATGATTCATCACGACAGATGCGAAATGATGCTATCATCCCAGTCACCTGAAATTAAAGAAATGCATGTACAGAAATTACCTCTTGAAAACTCAAACGAGCCAGTTTTTATGCAGACTCTAGTGAAACTTTCTGAAGGTCTAGATGAGATCAGCTCTTGTGCGGCAGAACTGCAGCTGAAGTTCCCAGCCCTGAATTCCCCAAACCTCTGAAAAAAAAAGGGTGTCACCGTGTGCACCCGGAAGTTTCAATTTATTTGCCATAGGTTTCAGTAAGGGCCATTGAATTTAGTTGCTTTATCCAGGCTTATATGATTCATATTGTAGGGGCAGAGCTGCTACGCAAAGCATGCGTTTTTATTAAGTTCTAAACTTTAACTCAGCTCGGTTTAATGACCAGAATAGTGATGAAGCATTAACAACTTATAATAGTGTTTTATGAACATGGATTTGTATGATTTATTTGTGATTTGGTCATCGAAGTTTCCTTAGTGTGACTCTCTAGCCCTTCTTCTGGGAAAACAAAGAGGCTGTTGGATGTCAGTCCTAAAAAATCCTGCAAAATGATCCTGTCTGCAAAACACTAATAGCACAAAGTGATTGATGGTATCTGTTCTTTGAAGACTCTGAACTTTCAGGTATATTTTTCCATTTGCTTAAGCTTAGTTACAGAAAGTTCTACTAGACTAAACCTATGGGGCAGAGAAATTGCCCTCATCTAAGATATGATGCGAGTCAGGCGGCTTGGTGGCTTGGGAGCTGGTGCTGCCTTGAAATGTTTCAAAGCTGATAAGGTACCGGCACAGCATGAGCCCAGTTCTGCCGTGGGAATTGACCCCCTCAACAGCATGCTGTTGTGTACACTTGTGGTGACAAACCACCTCTCAAGGAGCTTTTATTTAGAAAGCACAGAGATAAGAAACTATCTAAACTCTTGACCATAAAACTTGAGGGTTTTTAATGAAAAGATTTGAAGTGAAAAAGCAACTGGTGTTCTGTGACAGGATTTCCTCTTTTTTCTGTCAAGTCTCAGCTGTGTTGTGCAGGTTTTCCTTTGTTGTGTGCTGAGTTCCTTCTTTCATTAAAGATGCCTCAGAAGCTGATAGGAATTACAAACTACCCAAGGTACATGGAGTGGAAAACAAGATCAAAGTTGCCTTATGCCACATGTCAGTGCAGTTGGATACAAAGAAAGATCTTACTTTGTCCTGTCAGATAATCTGCCACTAGATTCACTGCTCTGTTAGCTGCAAATTTGCCCTTTGTAAATTCTTGTGTAAACACGAAGAACATGCCATCCTGATAAAACAGTAAGAACAAAAGCCAGGAGTACTTTCAGTGTGTGTGAGGGGAGGGTGTTTGGGGAGATGGGGGTTGGTTTTTGTTTTAAATACAAGGGTAAGAAAATGAGAATGACCGTAGTAGCATTCATTTGAATGAGTTTTCCAAGTGAACTAATTCTAAGAAATGGATGGGGTTTTTTCAGCCTTGCATTACTTCAAGGATACATTATGTTCATTGCTTCAAGAGCTGTGATTTTCTGACTAAAGCTACATACTGATTGTTACAAATAAGCTGCTAAATTTGATTGTGACACAAAGAGGATGTAATGAAGTCCTTAAGGCTTTTAAAGAAGGTCAGCAAGTTTTAAGTGATGTACAGGATATGGCAGTCCAATAAATACAGATGTGCAGAAAATTTATATGTAAATGCAGCAAAATTAGCTTTTTGTCCCATTTTAACAAAACATAGCAATTCATGGTCCTTTATTTTGTAACTCGCTATACTCCTTTCCATTGTTTATCCTTCTACTCGCGAGGTATTTGGGTCACATTGCAAAAAATGTGCACTCAACTCCTTTTAAATATGTTTCATCAGTAAAGAATCATAGAATCATTCAGGTTGGAAAAGACCTCTGGGATCATCTAGTCCAACCTTTGTCCAACATCTCCCTAACCCCTAGA
>JAVSBS010028410.1:0-61161 GCA_033124195.1 Coracias cyanogaster | reverse complement strand
AATAACCTGTCTTTAAAACCATTTACGCAGATTGCTTTTCCCAAATGCTTATTTAGAGGTGCTCTGGAAGGTGTCATATACCAAGACAGCCGTGTTATAAGGACTTTATAAAATGCAGTTTCTTTATTTTATACAGAAAACAATCGTTCATGGGGTATTTCTGTTCTGCTGGTTTCAGAAATAACGTAATGGCAGTCTTGTGCGAGGGGGGATGGTGTGATAAGCTGTAAAATGTGACTTGAGGCCCCCCTGTTTCTCAGCAGTTCTTTGTGGTAATGAAGACCTGCCATTAGAGGCCAAAAAGCTTTCCACTATGGCTAGCAATTGCCCCTCTTTCAATCTGAGATTTTTTTCTTCCATCGTATTTTTCTGAACTTGAAAGAATGGAAGAAATTATCTTCTATCTATAAATATATACACTCAGGTCTTCATAATCTTTGTAGCACTCCTTCATACTAAGAAATTATCTTCTCTGTGTAAATGGATCATGTTAGATGGCACTTAATTATAAAATAGGACACTGAGTTAATTCATGCTTTGTGTGGTCACTTCTCTGTGTCTTGACAAATACATTCATGAGAACAAAACCTTTTCAATGTATTCAGAAGGATAGAGAGGAAAGTTATATATTGCAAAGGTAGCTTACAAGAACATAAAAATGAGAAATAATCAGCAAGCTTTGAATTACTTCTAACAATATATTATATTGAAGGAGATGTTTTGTACTCATCTGATGTCCGACCATAACAGATTTTTCTTAAAATATCATCGGAACAATGGGCCTGATAGATCTCTAATGTCTCTTTTACATCACCACAAATGTGCTGGTTTCATTGGAGTGACCCTTGATTTACACTGTTGTAAAGAAAGAAGGGTCAGGCTGTAAATATATAAGGAGGGAAAGCATAACTGTCTTAGACTTCCAGAGACTCTAAGTACAAAACAGAGGAAGATTTATTTATAGTGGCTCAGGGGTTCTAGCTAATGTAATAGGCTATAACAGAGCACAGGAAATTTGGGCTGACTAGAAACAGCATGGTTTACTGTTCTGTGGCTTAGCTATCCATGGCTCAAGGTGAAAACTCCATTGGTTAACAGATAGACGTGTTCCTGACTATAGTTTAAAGAAACGGGTGGAGGTAATGCCATTCATGTGGTCCTATTTCTATACTCTTCTAGTGCTAGACCTGGTTTGTAACTCACAAAAATCTTCTCTGCCTGAGATCTCCTGTTTTGACTGGTGGATTTTGAAGTTAAACCTAAAAGTTTATTTTTTCTCTATTCAGCAAAGAATGGCAAGGGTGTTCTGTATAAAGTCTTCTGCAATGCTTTCTTTAGGTCATATAGGGAAACCTAATTTAGAAATATTACAGAATGCAAAACTTACCATTTTCTGTCCTAGAACTCAGCACTGATCTGATTACTTTTGACCCTGATTCCAGGTTATCTACCTAATTTTTCTACAGTGTTATTACCAACATGTGTTTTCCCATGAGGAACATATTAATTTGGTTGTTGCCCTGGGGAAATCTGAACAACAACAAAAAGATTAAGTACAAGAATTCTTTGTCATAAAAAGGAACACCATACACACATGACAGGCTTGTATTTAGAAGAGCATTGAAATAAAAGTATTTTCAGGCTGCGTTTTCCAGTATAAATGGCTCATTTCAAAACATAATGCTTTGCATAATTAGATCACAGTCTCAGCATCTGGGCTGTCTATCAGTCTGTTAAGTGATGTGGTAAAAGCTATGGGTAGCAGAAACAATGAAAGAAACTGATGCCCACCTACAGAGCTTCAGATGGACAGACTCTCACTCCTGCAGTTCCTATTTTCTGCTAAACAGAGGTGCTGTTTTCCTGGTGCTCTTTCCCACCTCTCCTCTGTGGCTCTGCCATAGGCATAGAAGTCACCAGAACTGGAGCAGTGGTGACCATTTTGATGGTGACATCATTTCCTTTTCTATCTCCCCTAGAGCAGGGTGGCAGTGAGAAAATTCTACCTTGAGCTGCAATTAGCAATTGCCCGCTCATTTCATCTGAAACGCAGTCATCTAACTAATGACAGCATTCCTCCATCTGGAGATAATGTGATACATAAAATGGTGTTCTGTGAATCACACTATATATGTGCATGAAAAGATTTGAATTTGAATATGTCACACCAGCAGACCTGAGACTCTTGCTAGGATGGAAGGACAATATAAGACAATTCTGTAGCATGTGCTCTTGTGCTGCCCTCCCTACTGTTCCTTCCTCCTTTCCCTTTCCTTTGGATTTAAAGAGTAAGCAGCCAGGAGCTTAATTGTGATGGATAGGTAATGGGTGCAGTAAAACTTAAATGTTGTAGAAGAACATTGAGATGTTGGTTGTTCACATGTTTTCCAAGTAATTTACAAAGGTACAGAAGGTGTTATGGAAAATGGTGATTCACATGGATAAAAATTAACTCTACAGTTTCTTTAATAGATATATCCCTGATTAGGTCATGTCATGGTTGTTTCAACATAGAGAAACATAACAAACAACTTTTTGTTTGTTGTGTTGAAAAAATAATTTTGAACATTGGTTTTTGTTGAAGAACAATATATTATTATTATTATTCCTACTTATTGTTTTCATTTAATTCCTTCAGTTTGTATGTGTAGTTTTGTTAACAATGACTGAACTTCAGTAAAACTCAGGAGTGAGTTTCAAGTTGCACTACAAATCTCTTTGTCTCTTGGAAGCAAAGTCTGAATGAAAAGCCTGGGCAGCTTCTATTATACCAAAGAATCTGATAATCAAATATATTGAGCTTTAAAAGTACAGATCTATTTCTTCGTGTTTTTTTTTTAAAGAAATACAGTATTTGAAAATTTGGTTTTTATATAAAAAATTAGGGGATTTTTTTTTTTAGCAAAAAGCTGGGTGATGCTTTAATACTCTACTGGATTTTACGAGTTTGCAGGCTCAGAGAAAATTGTTGCTTATCTAATTTTACATACCCTGGAAGCAATTTTGAAAAATAGGAGTCATTGGGTAATATCTTTACTAGTGCTATAAATCAGAGACTTATTTGCATACAAATGAAAATTCAAACCAAACTGCACTAAGAAGTAACAATGCCCTAAGTTAGGGACCAGTATTCAAATATGACCCCAAGTTTCCAACCTGAAGTAAACCAGAAATCAGAAGATACCTTCTATTGGAAGATATCTTCTATGTATCTGTTGTTGAGTTTTTGAGTTGTTATTTTAACTCTGAACATATTCACAGAAGGCTGAAATTATTCACTGGTCTTTGAGATAATGCCTGTAAACAATTCATTAAAATCTTATCATTGATAGTATCAAATACATGAAATATTCAGTAGATAAATCACATCAACACGTTGTGGTTGTAACCTGTAACAATGTTAATTCAGAATTGAATTTCACTGAGAGGTGTGAAAAAAGCACATTGAAGAAGATGGAATACGGAACTCTCTGTACTTTCTGTTAACCATTTTATTCAGTGCTGTTCAAAAGAAAAACTGGTGATTTCTGAGGCAATAAATCAAGGTTCCTCAAAGAATTGTATTGGCCTTCATAGGAAGAAACCCCAGTGAACTGAAACAAGGTGGGAAAAAAAAAACCCAACACTTTAAAATACTGTAACAAATTCTGAGATAAATTTGTAGGGTCAGTATTGGAGCACAAATACACAAGTGGCCATTTTAGAGTTAGAATACTAAACTAAATCTAAGCTACAGTGGTCAAGGCAACACCACCTAATTAAAGGTCTAAAGAAGGAGTTCCACCTACAGGGAACAGATGTAAAAGCTTCCAGATGAAACAGATTGGAAGGCTGCAAATGAGATATGTAATTTTTATTAAAAGAGATACAGCAATTTTCCCTGTGGTAAGGTCAGCAGATGAAAAAGGATTGTGTGCAAAGTTTTTAGAAATAGAATATATTATTTAGAACAGTCCCTCCTTCTAATTTTTCAGTCTGTGAATGAGAGTGTAGCTTTAATTACACATTTGCTTCTTTTAGTAAAGACTTCTCTCTGGGCTCAGGTTTGGGGTTTTTTTTAACCTTAGCTCATTTTGGTAGTTTAAGCACCCCTGTAGTCCTGTTGACTTTGTGCCTACTTAAGTAAGCACTACTGAATCTGTGTAAAGGTTACTGAATCAAGCTGAGGGCTGATTGTAAATGCATATCAAAACCTGTATAAAGGGATGTAACAGCTATTTTTACACAAATCAAAGAACAATGACTTAAAATTATTTGAATGAGTTGCATATTGAGTAGATACGTTGGCAAGCTAATTTCATTACTGCTTAAAATTACATCTCTGTTACAAAATCTATTCCTGTATATGTAAGATATCAGAACATTTTCAATGAAATTGTGTTTATATGGTCCTGTGTAATTTGTCTCAGATAAGGCATTACATTGGTGGCACCATCCTCTGTCTTGATTGAAGGCTGAGCAAAGCTAATGTCTATGGATCTAAAGGTTACAAGGTTACTAAGGAAGGATTAATCACAGGTTGGATCAGTAGATTTTTTTTGGTTGGCCAATACAGCCTTTCTCTGGTTCTAAGTCCTCCTAGAAAAATGATGTAAGTACCTGGGCTTTTTATATTCAGTGATCCAGTCAGAATATAGTGAGACAAAAAGACATTAATTATACTACAAGTAATGGCATCTTTTCCTTTATTTTCTTTTTATATGTTTAAATATCTTAGTCTTTAATCACAACACAAAGCAAGGTTTCGTCCACCTTGCTCCAGGCTCCTTTGCTGCCATGCAATCCTTGGCTCTTCTTGCTTGAAACTTTGAACTGATGCACTGCTGCAGACAAGGAAAATGTTAAATCCTAAATTGGTTCCTATGTAAGACATACAATTAGAAGTGCCTCAACTACAATCAACCCCCACAGCGTTTAACAAACAGCTATGATTACTTTGATTGTACCAAGCTACAGTGACCACTTCAGGTTCCCATCTGCAAGAATGATTCGGATGATGCCAAAGAAGGAATGGGAAGAAGTGTCTAAAGATCAAAATGGAAATCAGTAAGGAGGAAACTGCTAAAGAGAAGAGGGAGAGAAGGAAGGTTATCACATGCTGTGAGAGAGGGTCCAGCGCTGGCAAAGAGCCTACTGGTTGCTAAAATAAAAGCTTGTTTTGGAGTGGTACAACAGACCAAACAGATTCATCATCAGTCTTCTTCCTAGTTGAAGTTAATTTCTGTATGCAGAATATCTTCTGTCCTGCTTCCATGTCTGATCATTAATATTTTAATTTAATTTCTTTCTGAGACCACATTGTTAAGTCAGCCATAATGATTCTGCAGCTCTTCACCAGAAGCAGAGTATCACTTCTTGGAGGCTATCTAAACTGCCTGATTATGTCCTTCATGCAGCAAAGAATCAAAATCAATGAATCGGGCAAATTTGCTGCACTGAAGGAGATAATCAGCCATTACGGAGCCTGCTGGGTTGGCTAACCTTAGACTTCTGCAGAGACGCACCCCAAAAATAAGATGCTCAGGTCAGAGGCCCGGCCAAGAGCTGTGGAAGAAGTTGTTAGAGATGCTTGGTGGAAAAATGCTTAACTTCAGTTACTCCCTAGGAAGTTTAAGTCCTCTCAAACTGTAACTGTCTCTTGAACAAATAAGAATCTATATAGAAAATAATAAAATACAAACTTTGTGTTGTTAGTATTCTGGAGAGAATACGCTAGTGTATATTTTATATTTTCAATATGAGACACAGTCAAACTTTGTACAATTCACCAAGGACATTATAGCAATGTTTTCGAGGCTAAACTCTTCTCAGTAGTAAACAGGCACAATGTAATCAAAGGTAACACATCATGCCTGTTTCCTGTCTGCTTGCACTATGGAAAGAAAAATCTCATTTAATGCAAATTCTACCCTTCTTTAGTGTCCATGAATGGGGATGAAAGGCTGGATTGGACATCAAATCAGTAATATCTGTAAACACTGGCTTTTAATTTCAGGATGCCTCCTGCAGACCTACTTACAAATAATTCTCTGCGATCTATGGGGATGTGAGTAATTGAAAGTGTTATGAACATTAAATAGTCTCAGTTTACCCTCAACTAGGCTGTGAGATATGAAAGCTTTAAGGTTAAATTTCCATCATTGTGTGTACAACCTTTGGATTTTGTCAACTGTATCTAGTGCCACCACATGATTATCTTAAATTCAGTCTATTCTGAGGACGGTTTAAGGGAGCTGCTGAACTACTATCAACACCTTGGTGGACATGCTGTGCAATTTAGGAATGACATTAATTTTGCAGTTGGTCAAATATTTACCATAGGATTCAGGTATTGTATAAATCAGTATTCTTGCCTTGATAAAATAATCTTAAAATAATAAAAATGGATTTGTTGTGACAGTATCATTCTTCCCAGTTCATATTTTTCTGCATCACAGTACAGAAGCATGCTTTGCTAGGTTAAGAGTTCTTTTTTCAAGAATCCTAGGGAGAGATTAATAGAGGTCATGAACTCTATCCTCTGAGGTGTATTAATTTGGCCAGATTGGAAGACCTAGTAAGTATTTGATCATGGCATGAATAAAGTGTAATATTATCAGTGGCATTAGTTACATCCCTGATCTCTGGGTTGGAAGAGAAAAATCGGTTTACGGCACTAGTTAATTGAACATGAAAAACTTTTCCAATTTCTTATTACCAGTAACATATGAAAGCGTATCTACTGTTTAAAATGAAACATTCATTTTAAAATAAAATAGTCTATATTCAACATGAGGTATGTAAACCCAGTCATTTTTTCATTAAAGTTAAATGATAATGCCCATTGAAACACCTGCACTTCCCCTCACCAAAGAACCAAAATATTTCCACACATATTATGTACGCTAGCCTAACTGATCGCTGTTGCTTGACTGCATCCCTTAGTGCATGCAGTGAGAATGCCATACAATGTAATCATCAAATAATTAAAGGCGGCATTATACATGTGGAATTATACAAAATTAGGTGCCTGTTAGGATTTTACAAGATTTGAGTCAAATGTAGTGTGGCAGGCAGAGCTTAACTGAACACAAAAATGCCCCATTTCTCATAAAATTTCACAAACAAAAGCTCTAAAAAGTATCATGTGAGACTTGTTGCATTGTGATTAGACATAAAACTAAGGAAAGATGATAGTGTTTGTCAATCTATTGGTCTAAAACAAAAATATAGCATTTAAGCTGCATTCCCATAGATCAGATTATCCTGAGCAGTTCCTTTTCCATACACTATCTATGAAAGGATATTCCCATAAACTACAAGTGTTTTCTTTGTGTTCATGCCAAATTGCATGGCTGTACTTAACAAACGGAGGTCATTCATGCAACAGTTGTTACAAGCAATTAAAACTCAGAGCGAAATACTTAGAGCATTCATTTTGTGATTGGCAGAAATACCGTGGGTTGATAAGCACCAGTGATCGTCAGCAGCTGAAAAATAAGGAAGGAGAAAGCTCCAGGCTTTAATGTATGTAAATAATGTGTATTTTAATAATGTAGAGTTAATTTAGCTAAATGTACATTTTAATGCCAAAATATTGGAGGGAAGAACAGTGGTTGTAGAATTCTAACTTATTCCTTTAGTTTCATGAAATGGACTGGCTAATAAGCACTGGGAAACTGTAGTATTTTCTCCCTTTTCACCAAATACTGAGTGATCTCTTCAGTAGAATAATCATTTCTGACCGTGATTTTTGAAATGGCAGGATAACTTTGCACAGCTGAAGTTAATTAAGAACTCTAAGATTTGACAAATTTATTTCCTCTGACAGATACCAAATCTTTATAGTGCTTGCTTTAGTTTCAAGCTATTACAGGTGCACAGAGATGGAAGAATAACTTCACTTAAATGTTATGTTTATGCCAGGGAATAACACAATCATCTTTTCAATCAGATACATTTTTTCCTTTCAAGTCCAGTAACTAAATAAGCAATATAATCATTAAGTTGACAAATAACAAAGGTTTTAAAAAAGGAACAGAAGCTTCTCGGGAAGTGAGAGAAAGGAGAAGGTTAAGACCTGGGCTATGGTCTAGAAGAGGTGTGTAATTGCGTTGTTGTCTGGGTGTTGACTGGATGATTGAACAGCCTTGGAGGTGTCCACAAGCTGTCAGGCCAGGGAATTGGAGTTAATGGACAGCTAATATCATGATTGAATGGTAAAAGTGAAGCCTGATCTCTTTGAGGATGGAAAATCAATAGTCTATTAGATTTGTCAGGGTGACAGGGGGAGAAAAAAGCAAAACTCTGCTCTATTTGCTTGCATTACCAGGGCTGCTCTAATTAAGCACCCACCTCGAGATGGAGGGGAACCTGGAGAATTGAAGTAGTAATGAGATTCAGGGTTGAAGTAAATGAAGTAGCTGCAGCATAAGGCATGCTGACAGACAATTACGCCTCTTTATCAATGCCGCTTCTTTCCAGAAATAAAATCTCACATGGCAGCTATAAAATAAAGCTGAGCCTGATATGATCATAAATCTTTCTGCAGCTTGTGGTTGTGTGCGTTATTGTTCAAGTTGTTTTGGAGCTGTTTTCACAAAAATTGTAGATGCATTGGCTAATGCTGAGCTTTCTAAATGAAAGTTTCTGCTCCTATGAGTATGTGTCTTGATAAGAATTACTCTGCATCAGACCTGTGCTCTTTCACTATTAACTACTCATATCCAAGATGACACTCCCGGCTTGCAGATATCACGGTGTATCTGGGTACATGCCAGCCACTTCAGTAACACAATGTAGCCCTTATGTTCCTCTTTCTCCTTCTTGCCATCAGGAGGTAACCAATCTGCCTAACTCAATCAGTGTGCACATATCTCATCCAAACTTGATAGTAAATGTAATGCTTCTGTCATTGGGAATGTTAAGAATGAGCCCACGTTCACTGGAGTTCAATGCTGCACAAAATCACTGGTTTGGATTAAACCTGAAATCCTCCAGGGCTTCAGATGTCTGACATACATATGAACATATAGTATGATTATTTCTGTTATCTCTTTCCTAATCAGTGAGGCTGAGCAAGTGAAGGGTTTTGAGCTCAAGGTTTCCTCCGGGAGAATGTTTATTTGTGCAATAAGCAGTGGCAGTGAAGGTGTGCCTTTCTTCTCCCAGCGTTTACACTGACCACTGCTGGATGATCACTGAGTGTTCAGAGACTGCTCTGCATTGCTTTGCATCATTTTTTAGCAGGCAGCTTTATGAGGGAAGAAATTCCTTCACCTTGCAGCCCCTCTTTCTCTGTACCTGACGTGACAGCTACTCACTGTAGCAAATTGAAGCCAGTCTGTTTCTCAGAGGCAAAAGTCAGTAGGTATTATACACAGTTAATTGCAATTTGAAATTGAAAATGCAATTTGAAATTGAAAATACAATTTGGATTCCTAATAATTTTGGCCTGCGATTTGGATTGAATTAATTGTAGTAAAAGTTGCTGAATGCTCCAAATGACAAAAATCAAGAAAGGGTTCTACACACGCATATCCATAACCATGAATTTATTTCAGATTTTTGCAGTAATTTGTGAGAGAATTTTCACACACTTTACAAAACTCCTTCAATCAAGGAAAGAATTTTTATATTGAGTGCATGCCTCTAAGTTATAATCTACACTAAATTCCTAAACAGACGCAAGACCACACTGTTTATTGCACTTCCTTGTATTTCTGGGAGTAGATGTTTTTCTTAGACGTGTAGAACCCGGGAAACTTTCTATATATGACTTTGTTTTGACTGTTGTATTTTTTAGCCTAATAAAATGAAAGGCAATTTTTTTCTACCCTATTCTATGTTTCTCTTATTATGTCTACAGTATAATTTTTATTACAATATAAATTTAAATAGTTCTATGTATCTAAAGAGATATAGGAAGTGTTTTGTGATAGAACTATACATATGAGCCAGCTGTTTCTTTCACATGTACATATCTACTCTTTGTAGCTGAATGTTCAATTGGTTGGCTTTCCTTCTTTATGGATTCAGCTTAATTGGAAGTAATTAAATTAATTTCTGCTGTTTCCTATACCATATTTGACTTTACCTCCATTTAAAGATCCAATAGTTGATCTTTATTTCATTTCAAAACCCTGTCTGCTTTGATCTTTTTTTTTTTTTCCATTTATTTCCATTACTGCATTGGTTATACCAGGCTTAATGTAAATAAATTACATTTAAGACTAAGCTCCCTTTAGTCTGGACTCAATACAGGTTCAAAGATAGGGTAGTTCAAAAGATCTTCACATTTTCTTCATGAGAAAATACCTTGTAGTTTGATCTTTTGATCTCATTTCATAACGATTTTACTACATGTTGTGATGATTGTTTTAAAATTTATTACATAAGTGCATATTGTAGATGAAGAAAACCATCTAATATTTCAAATACATATTGAGGATTTCTTGCACTATTCCATTACGTTGTTACAGTAAGTAGAGTAAATAAATGACAAATTACAGAGGGGTTTAAAATTAGTGCCTTGTACAACCTACCTTCACATCTGCTATGGTTTAGAATAAAGGCAGATATGAGTATAGTGACCTTGATTTAATCCTTGGAGAATGTTTGTAGGGCATTAAAGTTCACAAATTGTCATGATGATGAACTAATAGACTCATAGGAGGATACAGAGCAAGTATATGAATCTGAAAGTGTTTGACATTTTCTGGTGTGTCATGAATGTCTCACTGAGGGGGCTGGACCCTCTGGGAATTGAATGCTCTGAGACACTCTTTGGCACCGGTCAGCATTTTATTAAGTCAGGTCTTAAAGTAGCACAGATTTATCTTTAGGTCTTACTACAGAGTTCTGTAATATAGTTTGGAAACAGCTTGCTCCTGTTATATGTTGACAGGAACTGGTCAATTCAGTGTTGCCATGTCACCAGAAACAAAAAATTAGAATTTGGCATAGTGTGGGTCTAGGGTTTTTGTTACAAAAACAACGTTCATCATCGGTCTGTCTGACACCTTCTTTAAAGAAATTGATTTGCACCTGCAGTGGCATCAGCTCAGCTTGGTAAAGAGAGACTGTGGTCTCTAAAAGTGAAAAAAAATTAACAACTTTTAATCAAAATGTTGGACAGTACAATAGAAAATATGATGCCCCCATAGAAAGCACAGGACTAACACACAGTTATATATCCTTCAGTCTAAATATGCAGGAGTACAAAATAAATAAAGGGCCTTGCCCAAGTACAATAGTTCCCTGAAACTGTAACATTGAAGCTATTACAATGTATTTATGTGACATAAATGAACAGACATTCTAAGATCAGAACAGATTAGCTTTCCATAGAGGTGGCAAGACTCAGGATATTTATTTAAATAATGGATAAAGTTAATACAAAAGCCAGAGATCCTCACTGGCAGCATCATTGATAACCTGGCAGCAGCTACTCCTTATTTATTCCATGAGGACTGCAGCTTTGGTTTCTTTGCTTATCGTAGTATGGCGCTTAAGAACTTGAGGGTGCAAAGAAGACTTCCTGATACATTCTTGTTGATGTTGGCAAAACACCTATTTCAAATGGAATACTGCTTTTTGACAGTCCGGCTGAAACCTGATCCATTGAAATACATCTATCTTTGTAGGGTAGTGCAAATGTGACTTTATAAATCATTCTTTTGACATATTGACATTTCAGTTATATTTCTTAATATTCTAGTTCTCAGTGTAAGCTGTTCAGAATTCAATACTGCTGTGGCAGAGTAACTGTATTAGTGCTTAACAGGAATGCAGGGAAGCGGACTTTTCATTGCACTGGTAACTTAAAGTAGTTAATAGTCAGTCTTAAGATAATACCGCAGAACTTCTAACTTCTGCTTTTAAAATAATTTTGTCTTTGATCAACCAGCATTCCTTTGAGAACCTTCAGTAAGATACCTTTTATTGTGTCTTCATTTGGAACTAACTTCTTAGAAAATAATTTTATAATCGAATATTCCAGCAATGATAAATGTGAACAATTTTAAAATGAAGGTGCATGGTTTTTGCATTCCATGGAATTTTTGTTTAACTTGTATTGTTAATACAGTGCAGCTGTGAGTGATCATTTTATAATTTTACAAATCAGAATGGATATGAAATAAACGTTTTTTCATTTCAAGTACTGGTCACTTTAGAATTGTGACCAGTAAAATCTTTTACTTTAGATTTTATAGTGGCTCTTCCCTTCAGTCCTAGACAAGCCTAGTAATGTGCAGACCAAGGCTAACCAGCACTATGTGAAGGTATGACACGGTATAAACCAAAGGCCACTTAAGCAGGCAAAAGTCTTTTGCTTGCTTTGCTGCATTTCAGACAACCATGGTTTTCATTTTCTCTGTCTGTTCTTCATGATGCCTGGGAAAGTGTTTCTTTATGTGCTTGTATTTTTTTCCTCTCAATTCCTAGATCATCAGATTCAATTGACATTTTAAAAGCCCCACTTTTAGATTTAGACCTCAGAACTACTGATGAGTGCAAGTCAGTTTTGGTTGTAAATAATGCCAAGAATTTCCTTTTCCAGTACTTGAAAGAATTGAAGTAATAAAAAAGATCAGGCTATGAGTGACAACTTAAAACCTTACTCACTAGACTGAAAAGGTTATAAAGTTACAATTTAATGTGTATATATTCCCAAATGTGGAAGCAGAATATAGATAATTCTGGTAGCTCTATGAATACTTAACTGAGCTCTTCAGACCTATTTTTCTGCTGCCACATTCATTGCAACTATAAATTTAAACTAGACTGTGTCAAAGGAACAATTACAGTTTGTCACAAAAAGTAAAATTTAAACCCATGTCCTTTTCTTTATAAATTATTAGACATATAAAATGTGTTATTTTCCCCTTAAATTTTAAATTCATTTAATGTCAAGTTCACGGCCATCTGAATACATGGTTTTATGCACTCCTTAAAGAGGACTTAGCTGATTTTTGCTTCAGTTCAAGCAAAAAACTCTTTCTAAAAACAAGTTCTTACTATTTGCAGAGAGAGGCATCTTGAGCATGCTGACCAATTTGTGATTAGGATCATAAATCACATTAGGCATATTAGAAAACAAATTGTTCTTTTCAATATATACTTTATGGAATATTACACATGATGCAGCATAATGGTGCTAAGTCTTCAATGAATATATTTTGTGCAAAACGGATCCAATTTGTGTTTAAGGAAGAAAGAAGTTAACGTTCTCTTTACACAGCACATTCTGCAATGCAATTTATTAGCATTGCATTCATAAGGACTGGAATTTTTCCAGCTGCATTCAGTTGAGATTATCTGACCTTGGATTTGAGTTCAGATAGTACATTCTTCCCAGCTTTTTGAGTGCAGTCTATACATTTTAAACGGAAACTAATTATTTGTATAGGTTGTGAAAACAATACCTAGAAGCAGTTCACCATGTATGCTAAAGAAACGGAAATAGGTAATTTCACTTCTTTCCCAAAGACCCAGCTTCTGTTGATATTGCACATGCTTGTGTTATCTGTAGTATGTAGCCTTAATGAATGCTTTATCTTTGGCAGTAATGTGCAGAGCCTAAGTGGTATTGGCCTTGGAGGGCTTTTTGACTTAATTTGCTGGATGCAAAGCTTCTGTTTCCAATAATTTATTATGTTTCAAAACCATCTATGGGAATATAAAATGTGCACCTGAGGCTAGCTTTTATTTATTTCCAATCAATTTTTGAAGCCACGCTATTTTATGGCCTGAAAAAGTAGATACCAGTCCACCTATTTTCTGTCCCCCCTCACCCCTAATATTTAAACCATGATTAAAAACAACGTGATCAAATACTGATTTGTTGAATATTTTTTGTATGCTTCAAAGTGCATAGCAGAATTAGAAATAGTGTTAAATTCCAAAAATAATTTGATGGCAGATTACACTAAGTATTTAATCACTCTAACAAAAACAACCCTAACAAATGTCTCAGCTGAATCTCTCACACTAAAATTGATTCTCTTGCACTGGATTTCAGACTTTGAAAAGTATATATTAAAGAGCTGAGCCAGTAAATTGGAAGATAAGATAACTGCAAGGTACATAAATCAACATTGCTTAGAGAATTTTAACCAGATTTTTATCTAATTACTTATTCTCTACTATGTAGTAAAAATGAGCAAAACCAGCTCCATGGAAATACAGGAATTTGAATGGATTGTTTTTGTGTAACTAGGAGCAGAAGGTGGATATCTGCATTTATTTGCATCTCATACTTCAGGTATTTTGCAAGGTATTTTGGCAGGGTTTGTCATTCATTAGGCATTTCTTCAATGCTTGGTCTAAGAGGATCATTGTCTTTGTTGAGAACCCAACCCCCTCAGTTGAGGTATTAGAAAGAAAGGAAAGGAGCATAAAATCTCTGTAAATATGAGAATTTCAGATATTTTTTTACCTCGTTCATATTCCTGTGCAATGAAAGCCTGCTCAAACACTCACCATAGTTCCTGGCTAGCTTTGGACATTTTTTTACCCAGCTGGACAAATGGGGTAAAAACTCAGGTGAAAAAGCAATGCTGTAAATCTCCTTTATCACTTCCTATGAAAGCTAAACCTACAGCCTGCAAAATATATGTGCTTTACTTCACATGCCTAAGTCATCCTCTTGAAATCGATGGGACTTCTGAGGGGCATAGATTTAAACAAGAGCATCACTCCTTACAGGTCCTGGATCAAGATTTATGAGTGCACTGTGTGTGCCTCACTGAGAAATTTTGGCCACCAAAGCATATGAGAATTCCTGGATTTAGGCCTTATGGCAGCTTGTCTGTCTTGTGTGTTTGTACAATATAGAGTGAGGCAGGGGGAAGGCAGAGGATGTCCCAGTGGTGCTCAGCAGGGCTGTGGGTGAAGATTGTTGAGCGAGGAGAGAGCCTACAGCACAGGGAAAACAGAGAGATGCTGGACAGGGCTGGGAAGAGACACTCCCCAGGTCTCTAGACAACAGAAAGGAAATTTTGTTGGCAGCCCAGGGCCAAGCACTGCTTACCACAATCCAGAAAGCTACACCAAGCTTGGAGGAGAAGGAACAGTATGGAAAGGCACAGGAGAAAGTGGGGTATTTTCCTGAAACCACTTTTCATGTGTTTTCTGCCTTATTTAATCCCTTTGCATTTTCTCTATCACAAAGGGTTAATTATTCTTGTTCTTATTTTAATGATATTTGGCCTTTTTAATTTCAAGGGACTGTCTTTTCTGCGAACTCACTGTAAGGAAAAGATCTAGGCAGATTTACCTCAAAGCTTTAGACAACTTAAAGTCCTATTACAAGCCACTGAGGTGATACAATTTTATTACTTCAGGACACTTTTTGTGAAGAAATTAGTGCATGCTGCAGTGCTTTGCTAAATCCAGGCATCCTTCTCCTTCATTCCTATCTGAGCCTTCGGTAGGTAAACACCATGGATGCAGCTGTAATACATGCTTGTACTTTAAACTGCAATGTAAGGATATAAGATATTTTTAATATGGATTTGGCTTCGTCTGCTTAGGTGACCCTGGCATGCATACCATATTTAGCTGTGAACTTTGCTTTTTGCCTTTTTCTCTTTTTAATATACAAAGAGCCCAATTTTTTAAAATTTTTTTTAATTTTTTTTTTTAAGCATAAGCCTCATCTGGCCCTAGTTGGTACAATAAAAAGCTCAAATCAGAGAACTAAATTATATTTTTTCTTTCTAAATACTGTCAGAATGAGCACTAGGACCAAAAGCTCTCATTGAAAATAATTTCTTAAATAATCACTTACCTTGAAGGCATTTGATCTGTATGATCTGAATGAAACTGCTAACTTCAGAGAAATAGAAAACTGTGTTAAAAATCACTTTCTCCTGGGGACTGAAGTCCTGTCAGTCACATGGTGGATTAGAGGCTTGGCAGCTTGCCAGCCCATCAGACGCATGTAAGTTCTCTGATGCCAATTGCATTAGCTTTCCTCTGCTAATGTGCTACATAGCTTGGAAAATAAAAGAATGAAGGTCAACATAACAGCATGTACCCCTGGTATAGCAAGTGCTGCTCATGATGTGCAGGAGAATGAAAATGCTTCAGAGTTCAAGCTGTAGGCTGAGTGACCTTTTCCTATGCCCAAGGTCCTGAGATTTTGTCCTCAAGTCCTGAGTGCAACGAGTGCTTGTCAGAGCCCTGTCCCAGGATGCAATTTACTCTGAATTTCCAAAATGGACACAGTTTGCCTTCAACCATGATGGCCTGTTATTTATGTGCAGATGCTGTGGGCTATGAACTTTGTGCAGTGTAACCACTGTTGAACTCCGCTCTCACCCTCCCCATTCTGTTCATTGTGAGGGCCATAATTCATAGGAATCAGCATAGCTCATGAGTAAAAGAGCTAGATTTATGACGGATTTGAATGCCCTCAGAACAAAAAAGTCTGCTTTATGTACATCTTCTCCCACAGGCATCTTGCTATAGAGATGTGTTACAGAGATGGGTGACACACCCATGTATCTGCTGAATTATATTAACCATGGTAGAGCAGAGACAGTACACGAATGATAGATGACCGGAGATGATCGTGTATTTGCAAGGTAATTAATTGCTACATCCTTCTTCCTCCTTCAGAAACAGAGAGAAAGAACCAAACCACTCCCAAAAGCGTCTGAAGTATGATACTTCCTAGGAGGTGAAGCTTATGTATTGAAGGAAAATGTAGAAACAGAAGTTAAGTCTAAGAAAGGTAACCACATCCTAAATATACCTAGTTATCACAGAATAATTACCTTTGATGTGGAGAGGCATGAATCCAGCCATGAAAAGGTTTAGAGCCCTCCAATCTAACCTCTGTCCTACCCAGGGTACACCTGAGCGATTTCCACACCTTTTCTTGTTCCTCACCCTGGACATCATCTTGTATCATTCCCACTGTGTGTGCTTTAGAAAACTTGGAAGACTTCTGCATCACTGCTGACACAGTATCACAGCCCTTAAATTCACACTTCGCTACTGAGAAGGAGTAAACTGTAACTCCCTGGGTAGCAGTTGGTACAGAGTTTGGAGCATCAATCAACTTGTAAAACTGGTAGATTGACACTGAGATCTACCTTGTGACTAGTAAAAGAACTAGAAGAGTATAAAATTGTGGAAAGAAAGGAAGCTCTTTCAGATGAAATGACAAAAATCAAATAGGTCGCTTTGGTCTTAAACTGTTTTCTGTTCAAAGGGGGAAGGGTTTTATAGTAACCTCTGAATTTTCAGTTTTACACTATAATAACCTCATCAGGGACACAGACTGTGAAGTGGGGAACAATTTGTAATATTTCCTAGTGACTGTTATGTGTTAAATTTGCCCTTCAAGTTTGAAGTGGCTTTGTTTTTAAGTCATTATGGGGGGATAGACCTCCCAAAGCAAGAGAACTCCACTGTACTTTTCCCTTATAATTAATTCTCAGAAAACAGGGGCAAGGGCAACACTGTAACAGCTACCCTTGATAAGGTTACAACCTTATAAGAAAACTCTCATTTCTTGCCCAAACCAGGGTTTGATTACACAATATTATCTGACATGGAGTGAAAAAAAGTATATTACTTTGCTAGGTTAAAAGTGGTAGCAACAGGAATACTTAAACAATTAAGGGAGAACATACTTTGTCATTAAAGGAATGAGACAGGTGATGGATGATGTGGAGATTAAAGTGCAAGAAATTTTTGAGTCATTTTTAATTGCTCAATTTTATCCCTTTTGAATGAAGAAACATATATTCCATGACTTCAGTGATGGCAAAAGGTGAATAAAAAAAAAAAAGATATAAAATAGAGATTTGGCCTGAGATTAAATCGTTTACTTAGCTATACGCAAGTATGGATCTCAAATTTGCAGCTGAGATATACCAATAATAGCAAGAAAGAAAAATATTTCCCATCTGTAGGTCTTGGAGGTTTTTTTGATCAGTGCGAAGATGAGTTGTGCACCTTTGGAGGACTGATTTTGCTTTTCAGATGCCTCTCAGGTCTTCTATAACCATCCAAATGTTCTGCTCGTTTTCAGAGCCTCTGACTTTGCAAGGTTTGTGCTGAAAAAAATACTGAGCATGTCCAAACGTAATCTTGAATGTGTTAGAGGATAATTGCTGAATCTTAATTCACAATTAATTTTTTTAGGATTAATACAGGGCATCCTAATGCATAACACTCTTTTCACTTCTGCTTTTTTTTTTCACCTGTGGTTTTCAAATTACTCTAGTAATGGTATTTAATTTATCTTCTTAAGCAACTACAGTCTGAAGATTTGCAGCATGTATGTAGTTTGTTGGGTTTTTTTTTTAGTTTCAATATTATTTGAGGTACTGGTTTGGGAGAGTGCTTCCAGATTACTGCAAGATATGTGTCTGTATGTGCAGTATAGACAGAAAAATTTTGAAGGCTGTAATTAGGGTTTTCTGATGCTTGTGATGGTAAAATGCTTTTCAGAGTTGCTTTTCTAACTTTTGTGCTGTATTTGCAATGAAAACCACAGCAGATATTTGTCTAAGGTTGAATTAAATGGAAAATTGGAGTGATATTTTCTCGAAATATGAATCCAGAGGAGAAAAGCTGTTTTCCTTACACTAGGTCTTAAAAATTCTGTCTGTGAAAAAACAGTTTCACGCAAATATTTTGGCACATGGATTTGAGATACTACACTATGAGAGGTAACTTTTCTTCAGAAACGTTTTTCATAATCCTTGGAGGAGTCCCTCTCATTTCACCATTTCACACACATCCAGTAGACACTTATTAGAAATCTAGTTTTGTGGGGTTTTTTCTATTTTCGTCTAGTTTTGCATTATGTTGCACTGAGGAGGGTTGAGGGAGAAGCCATGATACTCCTCAATAGTTTGGTTAATTTTGACTCGTATCACAGTAGTAATCATCTTCTAAAGATTAAGTATAAATTTTTAATTACACTGTTTTTTTTCTATCCTCTGCTTCATTTCATGCTTTCTCGGTCAGACTGTGGTCACATAATTACGTGAATTTTAAAGTGGCCTCAATGAAGGGATGAAAACATTCATGGAGACAACAGGAACAACTGTCAGAAGATTAGGATTTTCTAACTAGTTTTGCCATTACTGGAATTTTTCTGATCCACCTTTGATTTCTCTCTCCACCCCCTGCCGGCTCACTGCTCTTCATTGCTATGATACACGACATGAACTTCTTTGTCTTAGCAAACTCTTGTTCTTAATAAAGAGGTAAACATTTTTAGGCAAGAGAAGTAGCTGGAGGCAGGGTGTCTCTATTATTTGGGAGGTTAACGGATTTATCCCTCTTAAAGTAGTGATTAGTAAATCTGTTGCCATTTAACTGCCCTGTGGCTAAGGCAATAAAATTACAGTTTATCCAAAACCAGAAATATGCCAATAAATTTGATTTCATTGACACTGAAGTCATTAGGACCTTTTTTTTTTTCTAGAAGAAAGGAAAATATAGCCAAGCTAAAAATACTGTAAATATGTGATAGCATTCAAAATATTTAGAAAGATAGAGACTCAGGTCAACTAAAACAGCATTGTCTTTTACACAGAAATTGTTAAAGAAAACATTAGCTTATAAAGTATTTTACTGCATGTTTTCTTTGAGTCAAAGCCAGTAGAAATGGGGACTATAAGATGTCCAAAGAACAGAGAGGTCAGAACACAGATGCTCTGAATCTATGATGAAAAGGGGGAATTGAAATGAAGGTGGCAAGATGTTGGAGGTCAGGGGCTGAGTGTGCTGGAGTATTGGGGCTGCTTTGTGCAAGGTAACCAAAAGGTATGTGGGGAATGGAAATAAGAAAGTGAATAAGAAGGCAAACAGTGTAGGTGACAAGATTGAGGCTAGGATAAGAAGAGAAGCAGGAAAGGAACTAGCTAGACTGAGTGCAGCAGAAGGTAGAAAACGTGAAGTACAAAGAGGGTTTCCCTAGTAGAGCAAATGGTGTTTCAGAGGCTGGAAGGAGTCCCCTGAGAGCTTCACTTTTTTTTACTGCCACTGAATGTCTGATTGTCCTATTCTTCTACTAATCATGAGAATTTACTTGCTAGCTTCATAAAGGAGGTGTTACATGGCTATGTACAGTGCATATGCAGTGCGTATGTATAGTGGGTTTTAGCTGTCAACCGCCTCCTTTACCACGTTTCTCAACTTTTCTCCGCTGCTTGCTGCTGTTTTTCACACCATAACCTGATCTAGCTATATAGATGTCCATGTTGTGAATTAATGGATCTGAGCTTTTTTTGCCTTTTTTTTTTCTTCCTTTTTGGAGGGAGGAGAGGTACATATGGGGGAAAGAGGAACAGTGTACATCATTCATAAGCAAAATATTGTGCAAGCAGCACCAACCCCAGGCATCTTAAGTGCCTAACTTTGTATTTAGACAGCCATTCTTCCCACTGACTTTCCTGCAAACTTTATCTGCAGCCTGGCATTTCTGTTAAAAAAGACTGTTTCTTAGAGCTGGCAAATGCGAATGGATTTTATAGTTTGGAACCTAAGTTTATGGATTTGCTCAAGAACACAAACCTGTTCGCTCTAAGAATCACAATTAGATTATCTTTTTCTTTAAGGGCTTAATCTTACAGGAGGCTGAACATTACTGGCATTAAACTCATGGAGTTAAGGTGTATATAATCAAAGTACACAACACTCTGAAGAATTGAGCTGCAAGCATAGAATTTACTAGATTAATGCATTTGGAAACACTTTGCTTTGTGTATAGAGGGAATGATCACACATCAGACACCTGGCAATTTATATGATCCTGGTTTCATAAGAATAACATTGCATAGTCTATTACCAGAAGAGTAATAAACGAGAACACTGAACAGAAGTGCCAAAAGGAATCCTTAATATCATTTTTATGAACATCTGTCATTTTGTTTAAGTACAAAGAAAAATGAGCTTATGCAGAATGAAAAATCAGTTCTAAAATGGAGAGTATTAGTACCTTTTGCAAAATGTTCTTATTTTTATTGGGCATTTTACTGTATGCATGAGAATTTGCAGCATTATTTTTATGGCTCTGCACAACCGCCATTGTGTATTTGGCCTTGGTATGGAACTGAGAGGAGCTGGCTTACGCATAAGGACAAAAAGAAGTGTAATGAATCATGAAACAATCCTGTTTTATTCAATAAGACATTGTCTGAGCTTTCTTTCCACATGAAAAACTGGCCATTCAAACAGAAATGACCTGCAGAATTTTTGCATAGAAGGGAAACTACATGCATTGGGGCATATGTGGTAATAACTCCGTTGTTTCATGATACTATGAGATTAAATTAAACAATACTTGCATTTGGAAACTTCTCTAGTGCAAAGAACAATGAAGTATTTTCTCCTGAAAATGTCATTGATTCCCTTCTCCAGCAATTCTTCAAAACTCTGTAATTGCAAGACCTTTGTTTTCAGTATAAATGCAGGCAGAGATGTCTGGCACAACAAAGAATAAAAGATTGAAAGGCTTTCTCAGGAAAGCAAGTGCCAACATTACATATGCTTTACAAAAAAACCTCACAAATAAAATGCTGCACATACACAGCGGGTAAAAGGTGTCACTAGTATACACAATAGTATCTGACAACGAGTTCTTAAAATGGAATTTGTAGAGTTGAGATATTACCTTCAACCTGTGAAGAGATGAAAGAAAGCTTATTATACTTAATAACATTTACAAGCATCAATATATCTATATTCTTGGCCTTTGTTGTGCTATGTAAAGCACTGAGTTACAGCACACCACTGTTGAGATGTCATTATTTTAGAGGTTGGTGCATAGTGTAGTGACTTTTAAACTTTTTTTCTTGCTAAAACTAGTTTGTGTGAAATAAGTGTTACTAGGAGGAAGGGAATGTTTTCATTTTGAGATCTGAAAATCCTCTCCTACATAAAGGTTACTCTGGTTTTTTAGCTTTTTGAGCAACAATATGAAGCTATGAAGCACTTTATAAAAAGCTTTTTTCCCTCTATATCTTTGCAGCATTCTAGTTTCATTGGAACATACAGACTTTTCCATTTAGCCATTCCACATAACAGGTTTGGTAGTTCAATGCGTGCCTTTTCCTTTCTTCTCTCTGTAGTCACTGATGCCTCTGGCTGATTAATTTTAGAATAAAGCATTCCTAGAAGAGCTCTTCCAGAGAGGGTTTTCTGTAGGCATCTGTTCTTTACATCCAGGGCAAGATGGTCCCTGCATGGTCAGGCAGGCTGTGAAGTTCAGTATATAGAAACTTTGATTTTTACAAGTCTTTTAACTTTTGGATGTGACTTCTTCGTGTAGGAACCAATCCTTTGCTGCAAGTCAAAGTGCAACAAGCTATCAAGTCAAATTAAAACTAGAAATAAAAATGGGAAATGAAAGATTTTTTCTTCCACCCCAGAGTAGAACACTGGCTCAAGTGCACATCAAGGTCTGACCTTAAAGCTTTCACTGATGGGATTCTCTAATAGAGCAAGAAAATGAGTAACTGAGGAAAGTAGGAAGAAAAGGGGAGAGCTGCAATCCACAATAGTCCTTTGACTCATTGCTGCTGCTAGAGGAGTCAGCGCTAGACATGCTGTTGCCTCTTTCCTCACTTTTACACACTTTAACGTATCTGATCTTTTTTTCTTTTTAATATGTGGGTAGTCATTTTCATTATGAAAGTTCTGTTGGAATGTGAATGTTGTCCACGTTTTTTTCCCAAATGTCATTACATCAGCTACCATTTTTATCACCTATAATGACAAGATTTTGTAATGTTTCTAGCACATGTCTTTCAAATACATTCTCTCTGAGTCATTCTCCTTTCAGTAATTAAAAATGACCTGGCTGCATACTAAATGCTAAAATATTGTGAAATTCTAATGGCCATCTTCAAGGTTTGAGAACCTTCTGTTCCCTGTAAATTGTGCAAAATTTGAGTCTGAGATCTTTTGAAAAGTGCCTTCCCCCCTCATGTTCATAAATTTCAGTTAATTGAAATGGATAAGGTCACTGAGTTTGTCTAGAAGACCATTTAAGAATAACCATTTCTGAAAAATTAGTTTCTTAAGCTGGCATTCTCAAGCTCTGCACAACTCTGATGCACGTTGCTTCATTTACTCCCTTTGCAGACAGGCTGATTCTCCCCCATGCCTGTATTTCTATCCACAGAGTATTTTTTAATTACAGCAGCAGTTACTATCTTAGAAAAAACATACCCAAGACCTGTAGCTGGGCTAGGGATGAATCTGTAGCTGCCTTTCAGACAGGATTTCTGTCTCTGAAGCTGGCCTGCAGGACATCTTTTCTTTTCCCTTTGGGCCATGCAGATTTGTTATCTGCAGATTGAGTTAATGCAGCGTCTCTCCGAGCACTTGGCACCTACAGGTGGAAAAATGCTCCTGTTTGTTGTTATCTGTGAATTTTAGCAGTTCTTAATTCATAACCATTTAAACCACTTGGAAAACTGTTAATTGCATTTTGCTCTTCCGCACCTCCTCCTCCTCCCATCTGCTGCCTTTTTCTCCCACCTTTCCTTATCACCTCTGCTTCTGATGAAGGTGGAGTTCAGTTGTTCCTGTCTGCTGGCCCAGCTCTCTTCCTTGGCTGTGTGCCTATGCCTCTGTGCTTCCCCAGTGTCTGGCTCTGGGCAGCCCTGTGTGTGATTTTGGCTCCCAAGGTTCTCACTTGAACCTTGTTTCTCTTCCTTTCTCTGCCACAGAACATTCTTACGCTCCTTCTGCTGGTAGTTTTAGCTATCTAAGGCAGTTGCCAAAGCAAGTAGGAGGGTGAGGTTGACCCCTCTGTGGTCTCCTTTGGCACCCTGTAATTCAGGTTCCATGCTATGAACCTGCAGGGGGGTGCCACACAGTGGGATGGTCCCACATGACAGCAAGCCCAAGAGGACCCTGAAATCAGTAATTACACAGTAGCTGAAAACCTCCCACCTTTAACAGTTTTTTACATAACAGCACGTCAAAATTTGGGCTATGCTGGGTATTCTGAGGACGTGGTAAGTAATCAGAAGTTTTAATGTATCAAATTATAGAGAAATTACATCCATTCACTGGGGGCAAAATTAGGTTTTTTTTTTCCCTTGTATATTTAATGGAAAATACAGAGAACTTTTTTTTTCTAGTTCACTGGGACTTTTATTTATAATTAGAGACCGAGTCAGGTGCCTGGTTTGTAGTGTACTTCCAAGTTGTAGGGACACTTAGAGTTGTTAAGTAGTATAATGGAAAGAAATGAGACAGAAGAGCTAGTCAGGAATTTTCCAACATAATGCTTTTTCCTGGAAAATGGTGTTTCAAGGAGACTCAAGATATTTCATGGAAATTCTTTGGAGTTTTGTTATGAACTTTTACAAAAAGGCAGGCTATGTTGTTAGAGAAGGCAGACTGTCATAGTTTGCACTGTTGCTCTTGATATGACATAATGTTGAAGAGTATAATTGAAATATGTGGTTTTACTTTTAAAGTCATTTCAAGGGTACCTGTTGTTTATTAGTGGTTGTCAAGACATCAGCATGTTCCATCATAAACCGAACAGGATGTGTTTCACTTCAGAAAAAATTACATGTTTTAATCAATGCTGATGGCAGATGTGTCTTTGATGATTTAAAAGTAAAATATTTCAGCTCTTGTGCTATAGATGACTGTATTATACTACTAATTGTAGTACCCTACTGCTGGCATAGAGTGCAATAATATAAAAAACAAAAGGCAATGTCAAATTGCATTGTAAAAAGAAATTAATTTGGATCGTGACATTTTCATAAAAAGCATTTTATTGTCAAAGCATGTTTATACATGGATTTTTTTTAATATATATTTTGTTGAAAATAGTAAGATTTTGAGAAATTACCACTTTTCATTTAAAAAAAAAAAGTTGATGGATAATTTCCAAGGAAGGTCTTTCAATTTTTAGTGAGACTACTCTTGGAATAAGAGACTGGCCAGAGTGACTTTATGTTCCCATCCTGGTCTGCAGCAAGAGATCTAGCTCAGGTTCCGCACTTTGACTTAGGCAGCTTTTAGGAATATAAACTCTCCCATGTTACTGATTTAGCTCTTTAGCTTCTGACACTTGTATATGAAAGATTTACCATTTACAATTTACCATATGTAATTTTTAAAACTAATTTAAGTTAATTCTGTACAACTTCTCATCAAGGCACTTTTTTTTTTTACTGATTTAATTAAATTCAACATAAGTCAATTCATATTGATTGAAATTACCTTAAATGGGTTTGGCTTGAGCCCAAATAACACAGTCTTTTGCACCTGTTTTAAGTTAAATTGGTTTAAATTTATACCAACAGTTACACTTTTGCCAACCATCAGCAGTAGTCAGCACACAGAAAACTCATACTTCTAGGCTGTTATGCAGTACCAAGTAGAGAAATAATCCAAGGTTACTTATGTGTACCCAGCTCTCAAGGGTATCCTGTGTACAGTAAAATACCATTTAATTAGTATAAGCCTCTGGGAAACTTATCCATACCAGGTGTTTGATCTTCCGTTCCTTCAATCCTAATTTTCCAATATATATTATATAGTCAAATAAATGGCAGTGTTGCATAATCTCAGTTTTCTTAAACATCAGCCTTTATTGTGACTCTTGTTAGAACTCACACTCTTCTGCTTTAGTATCCTGGCATGCTTTCCTCTCTTCCCGTAGCTTTAATGGGAAATACCAATTTCTTGCAATATAGGCCGGGCTTAAAGCAGGAATAACAAGAGGATGCTCTATGGTGAGGAAAGGCAGCAGCACAGGCAAGCCCCCTATGCTAAAATCTTCCCTGTAATTCCAGAGCTTTCAAACACAAGTGGAAATTGCCACTCGATTTCATCTGAACTTTCCCCTTGTGGCCCTTTACAAATGTTGTTTAGGAAGAAAGCAACTCTGTTTGGGACTAGGAGTGTTTTGCGAATATGATCTTAAATTCACTGAGTCTGTAGGTAAATATTGGAGCTAATTCTATATTCACATGCCTATAAACAAGAAGAAATCAAGGGAAACAGAAAAGAGCAACTTGAGTTTTTCCCAGATAGAGGATGTACCTGTGTCGAGGTTGTTGCTGTCAAGAGAAAAAGCTGACCTCTTCTTCTGCTTATAACGTAAGGGGGTGGATAGAGCTAAAATGAGGTGTTCCAATAGCTGCAGAGACTAATGGCATACACATTCTCACCCTATACACGAAGAGGCAGGTGCTCAAACAGGACTATGTGGGACAGTCTTATCTGAGTACTTTATTAAGACCATGGAATGGAGTGCACATCTACAAGCCTAGGAATTTCCAATGTAAAATAATTTGTGTGTGAGTGCATTTTGAGGGAGGAAAGACAGTTGTTTATTTTGCTTTTACTTTCATCAATTTTTTTTCTCCTCAGTCTTTCTCTCTACTACAGAAATAATTTTCTGGTGCAGAGCATTGACTGATGTAACCTATTGTGTATGAGCCAGATAAATTAACAGAAATGGAAAATAATGTGCTGCCACGGTTTGATACACCATTTAATACTGCTGCATTAGTATCTGTTGCAATATAAATATTACTGTTTAGAAAATGTTTGACCCTTTTTAATATAGGAGGCCACACTACATTATATCAGACTGTGCTCTGGCACGTTGCAACATGAAATGAAGTAACAAGAAGTGACACAAACCTTTGTAAAATACCACAGTGAAGTAACCCATTTTTAATGCTGTCAGTATAAACTACAGTAGCAGGTAGAAACAAATCAAACGTAACATATGAACAGGAAAATATTGTTAAAGTTACCTACAGCCTTCAGTTAATATCTGACAGTGAGGACATCGCTAGCTGGAGTATCAATTCACATTAATAAATCGTGAGGGTTTGTGATGAGAATCATTGTGAGTCTCATTATAGAGATTGTCACTTCAGTGTTATTTATTGGTACCTCAGGCAGTGCTGTGGTATAATTAACAATATGAGGTTTTTCGTGGTAATTTTCTTGACTAACAACCCCATAGGCCCACTTTGCCCCTCTTCCCAGGTCTAAAAGCATGAGTACTGCAATGGTTTGATTAAGCATCCCAGAAGCTTAAATGCCACTTCAGCTTGCAGTGTCTTTCTTCCATTTACTCTCCAACTTTTCTCCTCCTAAACTACCCCAAAGCACTTTCCTCCTAGCTTGAGAGGCTAGCAAGGTGCTTGCTAGCTTTCCTTTATAATACTTCCCTAAAGACTAACAGCATCCAGCTTTTATGGTTCTGATATTTCAGCAGTCCTAGGGCCTCTTCCACCAATGAATCTTGCACCTGATGCCAGACTATATCCAAAAAGCAAAAGCAGTGCGAAACTCATGAGATTATTGGACACTATGGAATTAACCAGTCAACCAACTTAAGAGTGTAGAGGCATATTCATCAACATTATTGCTGAGAAATAAGGTAGCAGTTTCCTTGGATCTGATATTTATGGACGTAAATAATGTTTAAGGCTATTAATGATGGATTTCAGGCTTGTCCCGATGATTTTATCGAATTCCAATTCTACAGAACAAATGAGGATTTTAAAATATATGTATGTAACTAAAAATCCCAGCTCTACAATGAGGTTGTAATGAGTGACTAGCACTTTGACATGTTATGCAGCAAGCAGGTCTTGATCACACTGCTCTTAATATATATGAATGACCACTATAATAATAGAAGTGATTCTTCTGTTTACACCAGTAATGGCTGCAGCGTATCAGGGCTTTCTCTTTCTTGTGACCTTTCCACTGCACTTTCTTTCTTCTCTTAACATTCTCTGCTCCCCACTGAAAGGAGGATGATTTCACTGGAAAATATTCTTCAACAACAAGCAGGTGAATCTTGCAATCTGACCCAGTAGCAGCAGACTTGGTGTTTTTCCAATATATGGGCTTTTCAAAACCACCATACAGATAGAGAAAATTCCCACAGCTCTCAGTTTTCTGTGTGATGCTGTCCTGGCATTACATCAATCAGTGATGTGACTTGAGACAGGATGGTCAAGGCTTTTGTGTTCTTAAACACCACAAGAAACAGGGCTCAAGCTGCAGTAAGGGAAGCTTGGAATAGATTTTAGGAGAAGTATTCATAATAAGAGTGGTCAAACATTGGAACTAGTTGCTCAGAGATGTTTCATAACCTCCATCCTTGGAGGTATGAAAAAGATGGCCAGATTAAGCCCTGCGCAACCCGATCCAACTTCAAAGTTACCTTCAACTTCAAAGGTGGCTCTACTTTGAAAGGTCATCTTTCCCAGGTGGCCTGCAGAGGTCCCTTCCACCCTACATTATTCTGAGATTCTTTGCCAGCAATTTTTCACTGAATAGTATTTAGTGACCTTCTCTTCTGAATTGATTTGCTATAAAGACTGACTTCAAAGGGTTAAATTAATTCTCATGTTCTGTCTTAGAAGAATCACATGCTGCTGGCTAATCCACTAGACATCTAATGTTATGAATGCTTCTAAATGTACCATGAAGATACTCTAAATTGTATTCATTTTTCATGTTATTTTAAAAACTGAAAGGCATATTCTTTTTAGTTCATTATTTTCTTGTGTGCATTATGAAAGAATTAAGGACTGACCCAGCTTGCTGCAGGTCATCAGATTTCCTCTTTGACCTTGTCTGATAGAATATCATCTGTTTGTTTGAGACTGCTTAAAAACGTAAACCTATCCTGCACAAAATAAATACAGAAGAAAAACTCTTAAGAAATGCTCTTTATTCTAAGCCCAGTGGGCTATCTTTATTTGATAGAGCTAAGTATTTGACTAGTATCTAGTTTTGCAATAAACAGAAGCTGAAATGTAATTTACCAGCTCTTCATGAATTGTTTATTCATATCCACCCTCGGGATATTCCAGTACTATTGAATTACTCAGTGTGATGTTGACAACTAGTTTTGTGGGTTTTTTCCTTCTAATTTCTGAAATGTGCTGTTATCCAGTGCTTAGGTCTGATAATTAATTATTGAGGATGTGTGAGAATTTTGAAAAAAAAATTAAAAATGTAGACAAGTTAAATATAATGGGCCAAATTCTACCCTGAATTATACTGGTGCAGCCCAACTCATGACAGCAGAAAGACAGAAAGTAGGCAATTAAATATGACTGGAAGATTGTTTTTTCATGTGTGACATTGCTTTCTAGATCTCCTAAAAAAACTCCAGGGTTTGAGGGGGATTGGCTTTTTTTCCTCCCCTGTCAATGTAGTGATACAGTAAACTTCTGTAATAAGAAAGGAAAAAGCAAGCATAAAAAAAATCCCTTGACATCAAATTATTTTTCAGAAAGTTAATAGGGAGTGCTATTTCATTTCTCCAATAAATTCGCAAGTGAAGGTAAGGTTGTATCCCTAACCAGTTACACAGGACAGAGAAAAACAGTGTTTTCACCAAGGCTTCAGAATGATGAGTTAGAATTTGTTGAAGATCCTGAGAACTGATTTGTACTTGTTTGCCTGGACTACATGATGCTTACTGAGGGGCTTCACTGGGACAAAAAATGTCTGCCCAAATATGGGGACTGAAAAAAAAGAAGCAAACACAACCCAAGAAAATGTAAAATTATGTAAATTAATAGGAGGGCACTGATGAACTGAAATCCATAGCAGCTTGATGTTTGACCTGGAAAGATACAGTAGTTAACTTTAGAATATGCAGGACTTGCTTGCAGCAACATAAGATAAAAAGGTAAGTAGAGGTTTAAAATATGAAGAGAGAAGGCTGCTCTGCATACTTTCAGTTAATGTTGAGACAGCTGGTGTTGAGAGATTTCATAGGTTAAAAATAACATTCTTATTTTGCTACAATTTTAAATTGCAGCATTCCTTTTTAAAAAACAATTACAACACTGATTAATTAATATCTTTAAGTATTTATGCTCTAGACTAGCGCAATATTTTAATATAGGGCTAAAACTAAGGATGATTTTGTGTGGTTTTCTAAAACAAGGCCCCACAGTACACAAATAAACAACTTAAAACAACAAATCAAACTTAAAGGTAAATTGTATTGTGAATAGCATTGTCATCTCTGTTGCCTGCACCCTACATGCTTCAATGCTAAATTAAGGATAACCACCCTCATTTTATTTATCAGGAATCTGATACCAAAAGATGCATTGTGCTGTATATTTCCCATAGTGGCAGACATTGTATTATTGGAATTATCCCTGATCCTTCTTTTTCTCCTCTATCAGAGCTGCAGAATAAACTGAAATATCCAGCTGACCCACAATTTATGATGGGGTCTGTGAAACTGCGGACAACAGCTGTCATTCACTTAGGGTACTTTAAAAATTATAATCCTTTGAATTAAAAATCCTTCATCTGATAGCCTTGGTGGGGAAAAGGACTAGATTCAGTTCCTAAAGCTTCCCAGTTAAACAACCCCCAGATAAGGCTGACCTGAGCCCCTCCTTGGCACTCAGGAGATGCCTGTTTGCAATCAGGGAGTCCAGGGTTAACAGGATAGATTTTTATTTAAGAGAAATGCAGACATTCTGACAGACTCTCATCAGAGTGCCCTGTCAAAGCTGTTCTTCATGATGCCTGCCCCATCAGCCTCTGTGTCTCGTGACAAGTCCCATATTACCAAGGCTCTTGTCACAACTGCTTCTGTGCCTGGGTTCCGACTTGCTCGTGAGCATAACCTCTGCAGTGCTCAGCTTTGGGGATGGAGGAAACAGTATCTGGGATTCCTTCTTAGACCTTACGCATGGAGGCGATCCAGAGCCTTTTTGCTTCTTCTTCCTTTGCCTAAAGCACTGTTAGTCATTCACTCAGATATCACTGGTTCTGGCACTGCTGGGAATTACCGTCCCCTGGACATGCTGGATACAGGTTGTGTCAGCGTGGTCATGTCATTAAAGCCCTACAGCATTTCTGTTTTCAAGACTGCTACATTTGTGTCCATCTCATACAGCTTATTGTATATTTAGCTGTTCAAACAACAGGCAAATTTCCTAGTGGTTACTCCAGTTTTTAATGAATTGATTTGTATTGTCTTGAGTCCTGCCCTTTTTCCATAAGCAAGAAATGACCCTCTATGTAGTTATTAGACTTCCAGGTTTCCTACCCACTTCATGCAATTACATCCAAAGCCTCTGTGACTAACACTCAGTTAAAAGCACCCTTTCTGATTTCTCATATGGGAAATCATTTTCATATTGGATATGCTGATGTAGTATTTGAATCCCCAGGTTTACAGAAATGACATTTCTTTTTTTAACCTTCTTGTGACACTGCTTAGAGCTCCTGTTTATCCCTGGCACTTTCAGCAGCACAATAACTCCATCATAAATGTCCTGCTTCATTGCATTCCCGATGCAATGATTAGATCACACGTCTGCTCAGATTGTTAGTCCTAGCTATTTATTACAGCCATGTGGAAAAGCGTGGAGGTTTCTCTTCTGGAGGTTTGGGCTTGTAGTCTAGAAGGGCAGAGTTCTGCCTCTGGAATTCAAGTTTCACACAAACTAGGGTTTTACATATGAATTACAGAAAGTGTGAGAACAAGCTAAGCTGTCACATGTCCTAGTAGCCACACTTATCTTCTCCATTCGTTATGAAGCACGAGTAATCATATTGTATTTCTCCATAACTTCAAAGCATGAAGGCAGCCTAACAAAAACATTTGTAACAGACTAAATACCTTCTGCTCTCTGCTATCTAGGCACTATTGCTCACTAAGGATTCGTAGTGCTCCTTTGGGACATCTTTCTAGGATTTGGCAAGTCTCTTGACACTCCAGGACTCAAGAACCTCTCCTTGGTCATCAGCAGGTGTCAGCTGAGTTTCAGATTGCGTAGTACACAGCTCTAAAGTTCAAGTCTTTGTGCCTTGGGGCTGCAGAGTAATCCAGATCTGGCAGGAAGGAAACCATAGTATTCATCATCCCAGCTTTAGAAGTCTTCTTAACCTTTCTAGCTGTTGTCCTCTATTCTATGAAATGCAAAGTGCCTTTAAGAAAGCATCATTTATTAATAAGATATATTCTTTCAGATTTTGACAGGTTACATTCCAAAAAAAGACACAGTGTGTCCTTATGTAATGAAACACTGCACAATTCATGTCTCACCTCCTGCCACTGCTTTTAGAAATAGGTGGAAATGAGTAATTACCCATAAGTGGTAGGCATTTCTCCATTACTTACAGACAGTATTTGGCCACGATCGTTTAGGCTTTAAATGATTTTTTAAAAGCTGGTACCATTCATAGACCTGCCAGTTTCATAACTTTAACAAGTGTCCCTTAAACTCTTCAATGAATTTATTACAAAATTGTTCCATCTTTTAAATTCAGCTCTATTTACCTCTGTCTCTCTCTGATCTGTTGTTAAACAATTACTGTGGAGTTCCTTGTATATGTCAGAGTAGCAGAACAAAAAATTAAGATTGCTCTAAGTGCTATAATTTAAAAGGAGAACAGTTTGTGTCACCTGTAATTCAGTTAAGAGTTGAAGAAATGCTAACCTGCTGCGGTGCCACTGACATCATGATAACATGCTTAGGTTGGCCTCCTCAGTGTAATGAACGGGAGACTGAATCATAGAATCATTTAGGGGAAAGACCTCTAGGATCACGTCCAACCTTCATCCCAACATCTCCCTGAACACTAGACCATGTCCTGAAGCACCACATCTACTAGTGTTTTTAACACCTCCAGGGATGGTGATCTCACAGCCTTCCCAGCAGCCCCTCACCAGCATCTTGCTATGATGGTGTCGTGGTCCAGGTGCAAGCATCCGTGCCACCTCCCAAAAGGGAAGGAGATTGAGGGCAAAGCGAGATACAACCCCAGCAAGCTCGTAGGCAATTACGGAGACTGATGAGTATTTAACAAATTTATTACCAAATATATTCAAATAAAACCATACTTACTCTATGGAGATATTATGATCTCAAAGGATGCCATGCCCACCCACTCACTCCCCCTTAGTCAACCTGATGTGGTGTGGTGCATGTGTGTGTGTATATGTCAGGTTCTACCCATTTCCAGCGTGTGGCGATGGTCGGGTCGATGACGCTCGGCCAGCAGACTCGAGCGGTTCCGATGATGATGGCGACTTGCCAGCTTTTCAGCGTAATCGGAGTCTCTCTCTGACGGCAATGATGATGATGATGACGATGATGATGATGATGATGATGGTGGCTTTTTTGCTGCAATTTTTTCGGCGGCAGCATGCAGCTCGCGACTCCGCAGCAGCATGTGGCTTCTTCAGTGCAGCGCACCCCTTGGAGCAACAGGTTTCTTTGGTGCGGTGCCCCTGGCTTTGGCAGCGCCAGCACCAGCTTCTTGCTGTAGTTTCTTTCGGTTTAGGCACGGGCTCTCAACTTGGAGCAGTGCCAGTTTGGAATGGCGCTGGTTTGGAGTGGCACAGCTTCTCCCCTCTCCGCCACGCTCAGTTCAGGCTTCCCCAGCAGCGGGAGGCACTCGGATTCTTAGAGTGTCGGGTTTCTTTAAGTAGTGGGAGGCGGCAGCTTCCCCTTCTCCCCCCCTGCTTGGAACCTTTGGGCGTTTGGACTTGGTGCAGTTCCAGCAGCGGCCAGCGGCAGCACGAGGGGCGTCTGGCTTCTGCAGCGGCTCCCGTTCAGTTGCTTCCCCCCACCTCCTTCCTCCCCTGGCCGCCAGGCCTGGGGCAGGGGGGGGAGGCTTGGCAGCAGCAAACTTTCTCTCTGGACGACGCAGCGGAAAGAGGGAGTTTTTTTTTCTTTTGAGTTTTTATACCTTGCCGCATCTGTACTACTTCCAGCTTCTGACTTCTGGCAGAACGATGGCATCATGGGGACCGTAGTTCTTTTTAGCTGACTTAAAAAGACATTTCAAAATAATGGGTCGGTTTACCACAGATGGTTTGGTACTGTGTGCCTGGAGTGGGAAGCCACTGCCCACACGTGCTTGCTCCCGGGGTCAGCGAGGCAGGGCCACCTCTGGGCAGATGTTGCTGAGCCAGCTGTGCATGCTCTGCATCTGCATGGTGAAGCTGCATTGCAGTGTGCAGTTTTCACTGGACCACTAGAGGAGTTTTCCTAACTGTTCAGTTACTCCCATACCTCTTGAATGCATGGCTGAGATTTCACGTTATGATTTAACCTGTATCTGCAGTTATTTTTTCATGTAATAGCGTTGCTGACATGCTCTGTTTTAGAGACCTCCTCTCTTCAAAAGTGACCTCATATACGGTGACTGGCCTAACGTAACATATCCATAAGCTTCATAAAGCCACATTCCAGCTGCAATCACAGATTTGGGAATGTATCTTCTGATGGTCTCAAAAAGCTGGACTTTTCAGGAACGGTGAGGGGCCTTTTCTTTTTTCTTTGCCGCATTTTTCAGAAGCATGTTAGAGGATGGTATGCTAGTTACAGAAAAAAGCTTGTACTGTAGAAAGTATAGTTTTAACACTTAAAATTAATAGATCTATAATTTTTTCATTGTTCTTCATGGATGCATTAAATTATTACGTAATCTCCAGGAGTATAAACTCATATACTATAATTTTTACATACAAATTATTTTATATATTATTGGGTCTTCTGATTATTTTACTCCCATTGTCTTCTCTTCTTCATCAGAACCCCATAAATAGTAATCACGTGCATGCATGGACCACTTCAGACAGTGCTTCAGAATTTCTTGTCTTGTAGAGCAAGAATTGTATGTTGGTTGATTCTCTTAGCTGTCTTTGCATATGTTTATAAATATCTATGAATACAGAGAGAGAATATTTATATAGAGAGTATATTTTTATATATGCATTATTTATGTAATATTAATTTAAATTTAATGGACTTTTTCATGTGCCAATGAAAAAATCTATGCTTTAGCCCTGAGTAAACTCAGTGAAATTAGATATAGCCAAGTCAGGTTATTTAAACTTGGGGATTTCAAATACAGTGTAAGTAAAAAGACTTGAAGAAAAAATTCTGGCAACCCCTGACATGCTATGGAAGCATGAAAACTCTCTCTAAAGCATGTGTAATAGAGCAGGACACTGATATGCATGCACCAGCTGATATAATAGGAATTTCTTTGAGAGGCGGTAGAAATCAGATTTAGACTCAGTGTATTAGTCATTCCTCTGTCTTGCTGATCAATACCAGTACTGTATCTAGCTCCGCTTTTATTCTGTGATTCCTGTAGTATGCTTTTGCTTCAAGTAATGAAAATTTCTGATGAACTCAAAGCCCCACTTCCTTGTGCCTTTGCTTTTACCATCACTCCATTAATTTATTTGAGCATGCTGAACTTAGGGACTTAAGCTAAAAATAAAAGAATTTTTCCTTCTGCCAATGCAACTGAAATGCCACTGAGCAATGGCTTTGTTCAAACAAAGCCCAAATTACCAGCGTAGCACAAATATTGTTGGGTTAATAACAGTTCATTTAGTTCTGCAGGCTTGATTTTGTTCCGATAGAGAAGGCTTCTCGGTTTACATTTACAGTTTCTACAGGATACAGACTTGCCAGTTTTGTGAAATGAAGGGCAAGAATGAGGTTCTTACCCAGTGGATTCCGGAAGCTGCTCGAGGATCTTCCTTAATTTCTGTGGGCACCAAACCAAGAGGCTGGAATGCAACATACCACAAAACTGCCACAGGGAACCTTTTTGTTACAAAATAAATAATGAGACCATAGGTGTTTTAGTAGAGTTTTGAGTCTTCTGATCTTAGTATGATGTGAGTGGAAGGAAGGTGAGGGGTCTGTTCTTCTGGTCATAATGCATAGAAAAAGTATTTGAAATTGGAGTAGTTTGAATTATTTTCTGCCATTAGTACTCAAAATAAATAATCTTTTCTAACTTGGTAGAAATGATTGATTATTCTCTAAGCATCCTTTGTAGCTGGAACATGGAGACTTTCTGGTGTACTTGAAATAGCATAAACAACCTTTTGCTTTATAAGTTCAGCTAAGCATTAATTACTCAAGAGTTTCACCACTAAGTGTTGTGGTATTGATTAATAGGTGAAGTTGGAAGTTTTCAAACTCTCTCTCAATGCTCACATAGTGCATGTCTAAGAGTGTGGGGAATGCTCAGAGCTCAGGTTTCAGTACATTTCCCATTAATTCTCATTAAATAGCTCCCATTCTTCTTTGCTTCCAGGATCTAAAGTGGTTGCAACAGATTTAATGGATTTCACATTCAAAAATAACTTTGACAGGCACAGTAGAAGAGGCACCTTTATTCAGTATAGGTTAGCTGTGAATATAGAAGACATCCATAATTAAAGATGCGGGGCTGAGGGCTGGAGAGGAATGCCATTTGTGGCTTAAGACTAAATGATACTTATTTGCGCTCTGACTGATGAGCTCTAGCAGTGACAACATAGCTCCTGAAAGATAAGTCCACTGCCTCTTTCGTCCACCACGGTCGCAGAAAAAGATGTGTGTCCCCATGTATCACTCCAGTTCCCAACCTCGTATGTGACCTTAAGCCACCAGTGCAACATATTTCTGCAGAGATGCTGGATTGTAAACTCACCCAGCTGTGGTCTGTGCAAACGCTGCCTTGTATTGACTTTCCTCTGGTCATCAAACATGAGTTAGTTCTCCCTCCTAAAAGGACTACAGGAGGATTAGCTTTCCAAGCACACAGTGCCAAAGAGTGTTACTGAAACTTCCTAAAAAAAAAATCTGTGATCTGGCTTGATTTGAAGGAAATAAAATCCGAAGTGTCATGAACTATGGTGAACTTTGTTCTTTCTTAAGGGCAGGAAGGAAAGCCCAGATGAAGCTCAGCTGTTTTGCTGGGCTGATGAGGCTGAAGGCAGATATCAGGGGAAGGCTCTGTGAGTGACGGAAACATATATGCAATTCCCAAGACAGTTCTGCAAGAGCACTAGATATTTAAAAGTGCCAGAAGAAAGGTAACTGTAATTGTGCTTTTTCATTGCAAACAGGATCCTAACATTTAAAATAAGTATCCCTGCTACAGTCTTCAACAGAAAATCAAAACGCTATGATTTTAACATCAAAAGCATATTCTGGGGATTTTTTTTCAGTGAAAAGCACCTCTTGCTGTGGCATTTTTTTTTTATCCAAGGACTAAGGCATGCAGACTCTAGGGTGGAGGCTGTTTATGTCTCTTCTTTTCAAAAGATGTTTGACAGCTGATCCCGAGAGAGGGTCTCTCAGTCTTTAAAATTTTATTAAGCTGCAATATTTGGAATTTTGAAGCTAGATTTCAGCCTTTGAGGGAGAGTATTCAATGGCATGAATCTTTTAAGCTGCAGTGCAGCAAGAGATGATTTCAGCAATTTGCCACAGACCATTTGTCAAAGGGACAATGAGGCATTTGTGAGCAATATATGGTGGGAATAAGCTTCAATTTTTTCATATAGCAACATTGGATGAAGCACTGTTATGTCTATGTGGTTTACATGGTACTTAAAATAGCTCAGGCAGCTTTCATGGGAGTATAAAGCCAATTTTGAAAATATAAATCTCAATTTCAGGTCAAGCCAGACAAAGAAAACAAAGCAATTGAGGAGAACCACTCACTTTGTTTTTTAATCTGAATTTGTAAGGTTGTAAGTGTGGATGAAAGCCAGGCTCAAATTTGGGCTGCTTAAAGGAATTCATTCTAACCCACCTGGTATATGAGCATTGGCATTTAGTGTCTTTTCAGTGTTTTGCATAAGGTGAGATTCTATTACTGTTGCTAAGATTAGGGTCATGGTTTAGTGGTGGACTTGGCAGTGCTGGGTTAATGGTTGAATTCGATGATCTTAAAGTTCTTTTCCATCCTAAATGGATCTGTGATTAAGAGGACTTTTTAACGGAAATTTTCAGCATAAAGTCTATATGAACATGAATAAGCAGAACAGGAGGGAGAAAAGAATCCAAGCTAAAGTTATTGGAAACCATTTCTACTACTGTGAAACCTGCCTGAATTTTTTCATCAAGGGACTGACCAAAATACCTTTTACTAAGTGGAGATTTATACACAAGCTGTTCTGTTCTGTAGAATAGAATGAGACTTATCCTGGTGAGGAAATCTTGGGTGGAAGAGTCTAATAGATTCCTGTAAAATTTGATATTTTTTGCAGGTTTACTAATTGGTACATACTATGCAGATGCTTCATAGCAATCACAATGCTTAATTACTATTCCAGTGACACACATTTGTTCACTATGATTTTCAAGATCCAAGCTACAATGAGTGTTTTGATTATATAAACGACATTGATTCTATTCTGTCCTATTCTGTTTTCAAATTCTGCAAATAAGGATGTTGGGATCCATGGGAAGAAGTTTAAATTGCTTTGTGTTCTTATTCCCTTCACCACTGAAGTAAACGCTGTGTGGTGCAGCATCAGCATAAACTGCAGATGAAACAGTGGAAAATAAGTTAGCAGCAGTGTTTTTGCCATCTTCAGGGAAGATCTGTAGTGGTAAATATAGTGCCAATAGAGGAAAAATCATAATGTTGACATATCTTGTAATAATGACTTTCTCATTCATCACTGCCGTAAGCCAACTGTTCTCCCCCTTGGTGTCACAGCACTAGGGAAATTTCAGCTGCAAGGATCCACAACATCTTTATCTGCTTTCTGTCTTTGAATAGACCCAAATGACATAATGATAGTGCCTGGTGCTGAGGAGTGGAAGTTTCAGCACTCATCTGCCCTATCTCCTTCACCTGTAGTCTCCATCATTACTAGGTACTTCGTTTAAAGATATAGACTACACAATTTCTTGTTAAGGCTGAAGTGGAGTTCTGGAAAATAAATTATCAGAGAATTGGATTACATTTATTTTCCTTACAGATAAGTATTCAAAATCTAAGCTAATGGAAGATAGGTGGTAGGATTGCTCCAGCTTACTTTCAAAGTGGAGGAAATGCACAAGCAGGTCTTTACATCTTAAAGCTGTCCAGAAAGCCCAGGTACTCTCTTATGTTGCAGAATATTGTGCTATAAGTGCTATAGGTACATCACTGAAGAGATTATACTGTCTTGAGCTATTTTAATTCCACTATGTTTTCAGCTCCCTTAAATGTTGCAAATACACATACATCCTCTTACAACCTGATTTTCTACTGCAGTTTATGTTCCGCTGCTTTATTAATTATGCCAGTGGCAATGAACATGTTAGTTATTTTATTTCAATATGCCCCATATGATACTTGTGTGAAAAGTCTGCAGAATTCATCCTTTAATTGAGTGTTTTGATGCTTTGCTATGCCTGCGGGGTCCATACAGAAGACGCATGGGCAATAACTTCTAGTTAGGAAGAAGTACTTCATAGAAAGGAGGGGAAATACTAACTCAGATTGGCTTCCACTTGGAAATGTCCTTCTTGTATTTCAACAATTAGAATGAAGCGTGTTGCCAGAGTAGACAACTAGACATTTCAGAAATGTTCCTTATGTTGATCTGTTCCAGCTTTTGAATACTCAGCTTGAAAAAACTGATTTTCTAGAAGAGTTTAGCAATCTTCACTCTACTCAAAGTAATTAATTAAACTGAAATTAACTTCAAAAACCTAACAGAACTCCTTCAGTGATAGACAATGAGAGATCAAAACTTCCAAGGCAAGTGCAACTTCTGAAAAATTAGCCTAAAATAATAATAAATGAAATAGTTTGTCCAGATTCATTTTGAAACAAGTTTTCAGCTTTCCATTATTATTTTGCTGAATTCCTAAAAATCTGCCAGGTGTGCTGCTGACCCTGCTCCCATGAACCCTGCACTTAGTTGAGTTGAGCGGCCATGCATTCCCTTGAATGCTTACCCTCTAAAATAGGAGCAGTGATCAGTAGTCACCCTTAAAGGGCCAAACCTGGACTCTGAGGCTGTGCTTGCAGGACATGGGCTGACGTGTTGCTGCCTGGCATTGCTCCACTTTTGCATAGTGCTAATTGAATCCTCAGCAGGAATTCCCCTGCAGTACCGGCCCTGGGGAAGCTTGTCAGGATGCTGAGCCAGAGCTAACAAAAAATCAGAGCTCCAGCTTCTCACTGCCTACTGCCAAGCATCGCTGTAGGAGGGCGGTGGATTTGTGCCTTGGTATGAAAGTCAGCTTCATGACAGAAGCCAAGTAACTAAACAGAGGGGAAAGCTATCTGAGGACTATCAAACCATATGAAAGCTCTGTGTGTGTGTGTGTTTGTTTTTAATCAAAAGAGATAGCAGCAGGAGACAAACGACCTATTAATCTGTGTAAAGCAAGGGCCAGCATTTGTAAAGACCTGCACCATTTGTAAATTCAGACATAGAATTTTTCCATGAGCTCTGCAATCTGCTTACGATGCAAAAGTGAGAAACAGCTAAGGCTCTTTGGGGTCCTTTCAGTATGTTCATAATGGAGAGTACGTAGCTGTATGTCTCTTTCCCTGGATTTGTTGATAAAACTGAAATCAAAACTTGTCAGTAAGTCTTGAATCATATTTGATGTGCTCTTGCTGAACTTTCCTGCTTCCATTTCCTTCAGAGACAGCACTGAGACTAACAGGAGACTTTCAGAAACCTGGAATTTGCTCATTTAGACTCAAATGTGAGCTTTCTTCACATTTAGGAAAAGTGGGTTAGAAAATATTCCATGTACATCATGTTTTGTGCCATACTAATCCCTTGTGCCTAATTACTGAAGACTTTATATTCAAGGATGAGACCTTTCACTTTTTCTAGTGTTCATCCTCTTATGCTGCATTCTCATCATGTGAAATCAGTCTCTAGCAGCAAAAACCATACCCATTATTTTTCTCATGTGTTCCTGAAAGCTTGAATGATTGTCCATGTTTTTAGTATCTCTACAGAATCCATATTATTTCACTTGTTTTCCTTTTGGAATGATTGTGCCCATTTATATCAGTTCCAGGTGTATTATTCAGTAACGAAAGTAATGAAGACTACAGAAACATCTTGATAACATTGTCCTCCCCTGTCAACCTCTGTTATGTCTCATTCCCATTAATCCATCTGCCACAATGTCAGTTCCCTGTTTGCACCATCTTTTTTTCTCAAGTCCCTTGTTCCAGCTGCTTCTTAGACACGTTCCTTTCTTCTATTTGAAGACATTTGGGCAGAGCCTCATAACATAAAAGTTCTCTGCTCTGCTTCTCTGAGATACAAGCTATTTAAACGGGATGTCCTTCTGAATGGAGAGATTACTCTTGCACTCACTGTACCCCAGTAACATGAAATGTTGGCTCATAATAGCCTATTTCCCAGACCTGTGCCTCAAATTATTTCTTAGCAAAATACATACTTTCACAAAGTTCAAACCTTACCAAACAGATCTGTGTCCCAGACTCCACGCTTCGAAAAGTGTTCTTGTCAAATCAAATAATCATCTATTATAAAGGGGCACTCTAACAACATACTGTAATAATATATCACTGCAGCCTCAATGCTTAGTTGATGTAATACATCATCATAACGTTGTCAGACATGAAACAATGTGCTTTAAGCAGCTTTCTGTCATATATGTTGTTAAACAGATCTTTGAGATGGTAATGATATGATGGAAAATATTCAGGGTGAGTTTTCACTGTATCATTGAAAACATAATTAATGCTGCTGCTGATGTCATTTATTGTAATCTAAGAAACAATAATTCAAATTCCAGCCTAATTTATTGAAAGGTGTTCTGTTTTGCCCAGGTCCCTTTGTTGTTTTTTATTTATTTAGTGCTATTATTCTATTTTTAAATCTTTTAAGCCAAGTCTTGCAAGCAAAATAGCAAAAAAGGAGTACTTTTTTTTATTTATGACTTTGGAATGAAAGTATTTTTTTTCAAGTTTGAGCTGAAAATTGTATCGAAGGAAACTTTTAGTTTGGATTGCTAAAGCAAGAAGGTTAAAGTGGTTACTCAGTCTCTTTTTATTGTACTGCCTACCCTCTGGTTTCCCATGCTAGCAGTGTGTTAGTCTGTTGGCCAATTTCAAGCAAGTAGAACTGAAGATCCAAAAATGTGTTAGATACCTACATGCTTCATGGGAGTAAGAAGCCAGATAAAAGAGCAAGATATAGCTTAATGCACTACCTGAGGGACAAATTACCAGGTGATTTAACTCCGTTACTAGAGAGCAAAGGACACAGGAAAGCAGGGTTCCACTCCTGCAGCTTGAGGAAATATGTTTGAAGTAGAAACATAAGAGAGGAGTTCCTTGGTTGGCATTTGTGGGCAAATCCTGGGGGTATTGCTCACAGCTATTACTTTTATAGCTTTTACTGTCCTGCTAAAGGTTCATTCAAAGAATTTGCCTTGAAACTTGGTTCCATTATTGATTACCAAAAGACCATGAACCAAAAGTTCATGGAATGTTCTGCGTATCACAATAAATCCCTAAGTGACTCTTTTGAAAATGCCATTCATGAAGAAGTTCACGTGTGGTTGCTGTCACTTAGTATTCTGTGTCCTTATAATATTTTGACCTGGATCAGCAGTTTAAAGAGAATGTTTTTCATCATGTGCAACATCTATGTGAGTGGTTTTGATCTTTCTAGTAGAATTGTATTTTTAGTTTTCTGGCAGTAAATTTGGACATAGATTTCATTTGGATCTGGTGTTCATAATCCAAGGAGGTTTTAATAATAATTGTTATTATCCTGTTATCTTTAATTTATTTTGCCTGAAAGATGCAGAAAAATTAGTTTCAAACACTACCAACATAAAAGCCGAAGAAATGTATAGATGTACATTTTTCTCTCTGTTTTATTTTTTGAATAGTTGTTCTCAAAATAGCTGTCTTAAAAGTGGAGATAAATGGAAGAAAATATTTTAGATCTAAAATAAGGCTGATTGATAGAAGGTACCATCTCTATACTGAGCATGCAATGACCTGGGTAGTCTAATCTCCGTGGGTGCAGCACGTTTTTATAGACAGGTATTCACAAGTCCAGAACTTTTTGTATTGGCTTCATGATGTGTTCTGTTCTTAAAAAGGAATTTGTTTGACTTTTAGTAGTTTATTTAAGGCTTTAGAAGGAACTTTAAATAAAAAATAAACCCAACAATCCACAAGGCTCTTAATTGCACTCAATAAATGACTCATTCATCCAGCATTAATTCATACATAGTATATCAACCTCTAATTTCTGTTTGATTTTTAGTTATAACACTCCTTGGCCCTATTTCCTCACAATTTAAAAGTGACAGCTGCATTAACTTAATAACCTTTACAGAATAAATGAGAGAATAAATGAGAAAGCAGCAATGCCTTTAATAAATGTTGTTCATAAAATACAATTGTTACAGGATACTTAATTAGAAATACTGTGTGGTCAAAATAAGAATAGAAATGAATTAGACAGATAATGTTTCCTTGCTGCTAGCAACATCTTGAATGCTCACAGTAATTGTAATAATTCTTGTTATAACTACCCAGACATGCTGCATGCTTTGTAGCAATGTTTGCACTTTGCCCAACTTACAAATTCAGAAACTGGTGAATGTGTTGAAAATATAGTATGTAGTGTTTTATGGTTAGTACTGTCTTCACTAGGGGAGTCAAAGATGTAGCTTACTATCCCTTGTCAATATCTCGGCAATTCCATATGGATGGGAAGTTTCTTTAGAAAGGTCATGATCTGGAGATCTTTTTTGATAAATCAGTGCAGTAGCCTCCTTTATTTGGGAGATGATATTCAAGTTTCATAGTGGTTTGGTCATAAAGTAGATATTACTTTCACAAATGTGCTTTTTAGCTGAATATTTCTTAATGAGATTTAATGAAGACATTGAATGGGGAGAAGAGCATTTAGTATTTGAGAGAAGAGCAAGGACAAAAATTAGATAGCAAAAGGAAAAGAAATGCTGACCAACGAGGGACTTGATAAATGGGAGCTTGAGATCTGCACACCATTTGACAAGAGAATTGGGAAGGAATCAAAATATACAGATTTACAGAATTCTTGTTCAGTTGCTGAGGTGAAGCATTTTGAATGTACATTTCTGGAGGCATTCTTTTCCTACTTTTTTCTGCCCGTGTGGATTTTCCCGTTCAATCAGATAAATCGGCCTGTACATAATAAATAATAGATAATGTCTGTGTGAATTGCTATTAGTGAACTCTGTTGGGTAATAGTACTTAATTGTAACAAATGGAATAAGACTGATATAAAAGATGACAATAACTTCAGAGTAAATACACTATCCAAAGCAACTGCTTTGGCTTTTAAGTGAAGGATTATCTCTACTAGGTGTTGGTTTTAATTGGTTCTTTGGGAGATTTCTTTACACATTTCTTAGGAATCTATTAATATTTAAATGAATTTATTTGCTGCTGAGTTGGTTCCAAACTTGAAGGACAGCAATATCATGTTCTTAGATGTGTCACTGACTGTGCTAGTGATTAGAGTATCTCATGAGCCATCCTGATCTTTACTGTTTTGTAAAATTTGTAGTCCAAGTAGTTAGGTCCCAATGAGCACTGTAATACTTCTGCTTGGTTAAATCAGTATCTGTAGTATTGCTTGACTCAACCGTGTGGAAGAAACATAAAGAAAAATATATCAAGTTCAGGATTTTATTAAAGGGAAGTGTCAAAAGAAGAAAAAGATTTACATTACTGACTTGCACTATTCCCTCAGATAATGACAATAAGTAAAGTATAAAAAGAACAAACAGATGTAATTAAACAGTAATAAAATGTGTAAATGAATTTCTAGAGAAGCTAGTTTTCACATTACACGTCTAGCCACTGATCATAAAGAAATTCTGAAAAATTAATATTGTAAACAAATCCTGATGACTACAAATACATGAGTTGAACAGTGGAGCATCACATCTACCTCCTTCCCTCTCTTTTTAATCTGAAAGATGTGAAAATCAAAGATCCTTTTCTTTTGTTGCATTATAGTCTGTGATCTGAACCAGGGAAAGGTATATACTGCTGCACACAGACAGCTACATTCATGCTTTCAGAAGGTGCACTGTTCTCCATAGACTACAAAATAGAAATAAATTTATTTAGCTGAGAGGTTCAAATACAAATGCTAGGCAATATTAGTAAAGTAAATCTAAGCAAAGATAGATTTTGTTCACAAGTAGCTTATGAAAGGAAAACCAAACCACCTACAGCAAGCAATACTGAACAAAAGAAAAATATTGATGCTTCAATGTAAGGGCAAAAAGCCTTAAAAAATCAAAGAAAAGACAGCATAGTGCATTTTTAGGATCTCAGTCTTCTAGTCAGCTTGAAGAAGAAGCTCTGTTATGGCAGTGTCTGATAGCACTGATCTGTATGCTCTTGTTCTGGAACTGGAAAATCCTTCATGAAGTAACAAAGCCAGTACGGACTGCAGTATTTTACAACATTCGTTTCTCTTATATGTGGTCAAAATAAGCTGTAGGAAAAAGGACACTTTGGTTAAAGGAAGGACTCGAAGTTCAAAATCTTCAATCAATGGGAATGTAGAATATTCTAAGATAATCTAGCTGTGGAAAAAGAGAAAATCCTTTATTTGTCAAAAGAAAATCTAGTCACAACTTAAGAAGACTAGATAGCCCTCAAGGAGGATCAGTGGCTCCCTTTACATGCTCTGAGAGTACCCAGCTTGTGACAGAGATAATAAAGTAGAGGGGATTCTCCACAGAATGTCTTTAGCGTTTTGTTGTGGGTTTTTTTGGAAAAGCAGTTAATTCTGAGCAGTGCAGAACTTCCAATACAGAGCAGGTGCTCTGTGCAGCAATATATAAATGAGCCTAGACTACTCAAGATTCTCTGTACATGTTCCACCTGTTCTCCTACAGAAGGTGGTTAAGAGTGTACAAATGAAATATGCCACTTATAAATCATTTGAATACATTGAGTCTCAGGCCCTAATACTGTATCTTTATATTATAAAGTCAAACTGCACGATGGCCGTAGTGCTGAACCGTGATACTGATCCCGCCATACCTGCAATGTCCCCTGCATTTGCACAGTGTAGGTTAAAAGATCAAAACAAAAAGGTATTTGGAAAGAAAGTAATTTTCAGTGGTTTCTCTATATTTATTTTATAAAATATTACTGTGGTATAACTGCTCAAATTGTGTTTATTGAAACCTCTATTTATTTCTAGATATGGGACCTCATTACACTAATAGTATACTATTATGTAAATGTATTTTCTATAAATGTCTAGTATCTGTAAGTAGTTTAGTCTCTACATCCCTAACGTAATATATCTAACAATAACTCATTTGTCAAAGAGAGACAGTTCATTAGTATTCAGCAATCATTTAGACAGAATAAAACAGCAACAGTATAAAAATTGATGTTGCGAAACTTAACAAATGAGGGAATAAGGAAAGTGTGATTCAGGAAATTGCAGGCCTGCCCTCAAGGGCCATTTTTAGGTCACTTGTCTGCATTTTAATATTACATTTGTTTTAGAGAGAGTCTCCAAGTTATTAGGTTGGGAGGGAAGCCAATTTGCAACCATGACATCAATATCCAGGGGGTTCAATAAATGGGAACATAACAACACTTGGGACAGACTCAGGGTGAAAAGGTGTAACACCTCCAACTGTGGTATTACAACCCAGTTTTGCAATTAAATCACTGAATGGCATAAACCTTAATTTTTAACATATTTAAATATTAGGAAATTTGCTCTTAAAGTCTCTTACCTTTTAAGACAAGGAAAGAAGTAGGTACATGTGCATATGACTCGTGGCATTTAAAATTCAACTCTGGCATAGACACATACAGATGACTTGTGTCTACCTACGGACCAACTTTGGTAGGGTGCCAGCTTCACAATTTTATGTTAACCATTCTGCACAGATATTAGATGTGTAACTCTTGGTTCCTTGCGTATTGTTTTGCTTCTTCTCAAACTAGCCATTTATTTTTTTCTCACACAAGTGGGTCTGCCTTACACTCATGTGCATTATCTGAATTGTAGAGATACAGAATTCTTACTAACTTTGTTAAAAGAGGCATTTACAATAGAGATTTAAAAATATCTGAAAGTACCTTGTCTCATCACTGCTGTAAGGGTCACTTGAATATGAATCTCTTTCATGTGAAGAGTTTGAAGGACATTGTGTACGGCCTTTAAACACCTTGCTAGGCAAAAATGCACTTTCTTCTCTGACTCATAGCAAATGTCAGCGGCAGATTTTGTAAATCTGTATGCATTTCTACATGTTATTCATCTCAGGTCAGAGAACAACACTGGTGGAGTACTCTTGCTATGGTATTCTGGCTGCCATCATATATTGATGAAATGGGTATATTATAAAACAATGCATTGTTTTTGACATACAATTTGTGCACATTTTACTTTTAATTGGGTTTTTGACCTAAAAATAAATGAACCGGACAGATAGGAACCTAGGCACTGAGAAGTACCTTTTCTATATGCTTGATGCAGTTGTCTCCCCTGTCAGGCTTATTCATGAGGGTATGCCTGTTCATTTGATTCAATATTCTGTTCTTCTGTTATTTTCCTCCTTAAAGCACTGTAACCTCCATTCATCAAGTCTAAGATTAGCCATCTATGGCTTTTCCAAAAATACCAAGAGCTACACAGTTGTTGTTGAATCAGAATTAGAATAAAACCTTCTTATAATGCCTTCTCTTTTATATTCAGCACCGTCATTTCCATCTTTCACAGCTAAATCAGGTTATTTAGATTACAGCAAGGTCTGAACCAACTCAGATGAACAAAATTATCTACAGAGCCTATTTACATTTCTTTAATAAAAACTACATTGGCTTTGTAATAAAAAGATGTTTTTAAAAACAAAACAAAACAAAAACCTGAATGTGATAAGCATAAAACTGTTGTGAAGTAAAGAGAAGCTTAAAATTGAAGCTAGTTTTTGAATAAAAGAAAAAAAAATTATGCTTTCAGAGCATGATGTACATGACAGTTAATCAAATGACATGTTACAGTGGTCACATTCAGAAGATAACTGTTCCACAGAAGTATTTGAAATAGTTATTCTGACCACTGCAAATTACATTCACCAAGTCAAACTGCGGCTGTGATAAATATTTGTAAACACCAGGCTTGTTTTAAGACATAACAAATACATGTGCACCTAAAATCTGATATCTGACATACGCTCCTGTAAGGAAGCTGTGGAACCAGCCATGGACCACTGGGATAGCAGGAGCCATGGAGTGATGTGTGCACATCTCAAATTGCCAAGAGGAGGCCATTGGGTAGCTGGTGATGGAGCCATCCATTTAGAATTTATCAGATCTCTTTATATTATTTTCTTAGTACAAATTAATCCAGGATCTGGTGGGTTTTTTCTTTGGTTTTTTTTTTTTCCAATTTTACACAACTGTGGAAGTGGAGACCAAATCTGAATCAACAGTATTTCACTTGCTGGTAGATGGTAGCCAAAATAGCCCTTCGCTTTTGTCTTTAGCAGCAATAACTTCCTTTCCACATTCTTTTTCATAAGAAGTGAAAAATATTATCTGTCTGTGCATGAGGAAGGGAATACTACAGTTTTTCCACCTCTACTCTCATGATGAAAAAGATATATCTGCCCTGTCAATCTCTAAAACCAGGAAAAAATTTAATTTGGTCTAGCTAATTCTTTTAATTATTCAATAATTGACAAAGTAGGGGATTTCTGATATTGTGAAAATGTGACATGACAATATTTGATTCGTGAAAAATAGCCTGCCATTTACAAGGTAGTTTCAAAACCAGACAGTTCAGAACAGATGCTATATAATGATACTCTTTTCAAAATGTCATCTCAGTGCTGTCATGCTCACTGTGCTGCTTTGGTGAGCAAACAAGAAATGTTACAAGTACAGCTGATGATCAGGCATTGATGGGGCTGAAGCAGTATTTATCTTTGGGTTAATACAATACTGAAAAATTAAAGTCTAGCCTCATAACTGTTTGAGAGGTAATGAGTCATTCATCAGCAGTCTGCTAATGACTGGCTGGGCAGCTATCAGGTGTGGACTTGCAGAAGGCCTTAGAATAGCCATGCTAATGACAAGGTTTGTATTTACTATAACCTGAAATGTCTCTTAAAGGCAATGTCGGATTGAGTTGTCTGTATTATCCCTTGTTTAGAACCTCTGATGTTATAAGGTTTGGGGCTTTTTTTCCTTTCAAAGGACCTTAATGTAAGTGTCTTACCGCAATCTCAAAGCTTTTTACAAACAGGTGTTATTAATAAATAATATGTATATCATTTTATAATAATCCTCAGAAGGGAGAATTGTAATCCTCATCTCTAATGTGGGAAAAATGAGGCTTGGAGCTATGATCTGTCTCAAGCTAAGAGGAAAGGATACAGCTGACAAACTAAGAGAGGCTTGCCACCTGCTGCTGGAGAGATGCTTTGTATCCTAACATGCTCAAGCAGTGCTCTTGAATAGCTACTTGTTTCTCACTCATATACTAGCTGAAAAAATATAGACGAAAATCCAAAATCAGTCCATGTATAGGTAGGCAGACAGCTTGCACTTGTTACACTAGGTAGGAATTTAGCCTGAGTTATTCCGTTGATAAAAACAAGATTCAAACTCAGAAATACTTACTGGCCTCCTCTTTGCAGTGATTTTCTTGCATTCCAGTAAGGGGATTAGTATATGTGTCAGATTTGGGGGTTTTTTTGCATTGTGTTGTTGAAGCTTCTTGTGTGGTAAAGTTATGTGACCTGTTCAGAATTGCTGCAAAAGCCATAGCTGCCTTTAACCCATGGTATTATTGATCAATCACACAAAGACTGAATTTAGACCGCACAAAAATAAGATCCATGTTTTTGTGTCTGTTGCAAAACAAGACACATGTTCACTTAGGACTGAAGTCTACGCAGGAGCAACCAGGTTATGACACAGGGGAGAAATCACTAATTAAAACAGAACTATAACACAGCCACAAAATACCTGTGGTAGCATTTTTGACCTTCATCTAATTGGGTCCAAATACTGAAGTCTGCACTGGATTCTTCAGAAGAGAATTTATCAATCCTTCTCTGAAGCCTTACTAAGCCATGAAAATAAGGAGGTAAGAAGCACCCCACACCAAAACCTTGATTTCTTCACACTTTGGCATCATCACCTCTCTATGATTATCAAAGCACTTGGTGCCTTACCGATATGCAGTGTCATTATGAAGGCAGGCTTAGACAAACTTTCACTTTTCAGATGTTTCATGTATGAAAACCAGCAAATATCAGCTTACTTCAACCACGAAATAGTTTACCTTTTTTTAGAAAAAAAAAGACTGGTAGCTAAACTGTCCAGGAACCGGATAAACAGTCTATAACCTCCAGGGACAATGCCTTTTTGGAGCTACCCAGCCACCTGGCAGGTGGTTTGCTGCCAGGCAGACACAGACAATGCCTCTCCATCTTGAATGACAAATGATTCTCTTACAGAGCCAGCAAAGTTCAACCAGTTGCTGCTATAGATTAATATAGAGGCCTAGTAAATGGGAGCTGATGGTCATGCGGATGAAGGCAGAAGGCTTCAGTCTCCCTAATCAAGCTTTGTGGATGCAGAGCTATTCATGATCTGCAACATCTCCTCAGCTGAAGTCCATAGAAAGCTTATGTTTCCTGAATAAGAGTTCTGAGTTTTCATGTTCGTAGACTTTCATCTGATAGAGCTTAGTGTATTACCAACCTCCAACTTGCAAAATCTTGAATTTCCTGGCTGGTGAACTATTAAAATGCAGATTAACTAAACATCAAACAGATTTATTGCAGGTGGCTCCTGCAAAATCCTTTTGGATTACCTGCCTCTGGACATAATTTCCTAGTCTGTAGGGGTTCATTAAGGACAGATTTAAATGTGCTAGCTGGGAAAAGGCCAGCAGGAAGAGTATGTTGAAAATTATTCATATTATTATGCTTAATCTAGTGATAGAAACTTACCTTTTAGGAAAAGTTTCTCATTTGCAGTAATGAATAAGACACGCAAGTGTGCTTCATGTATCATGGCTTTCTTTAAGAGTGCTTTTAATAACCTTTGAGTTACTCCTGGCAAAGAAAGTAGCCTGTGCTGAGAGTGCAGAGAGTAAAAACAATAGCTGCAATGCATGCCCCTCTTAGCTCTCAGCTGCAGCAACTCTGTTTTCCTCTGAGGAGAGCCTTGAGATTCAAAACATAGCCATGAAGCATTTTGCTTTGCTTCTGCCATCTAGCCAATTTCAAAGTACAATTAGCCTGGGGTTAGATCTAAGGTTTATTTCATTATGCTTGTAAAAACAAAAGCAGCAATGTTTAGACTTACATGATTCACTAATTGTACTGCCATTTGGATTTTCACAAACTGGCTCCAAAGCTCTGTTTTTTGGGAGTCATCTTTAATCTAAATTTTTGCAAGAGCACTGTAATGCCTTCTTCAGCCTACAAGGGCTTTTCAATCACTTTCAGCCGTTGGCCGCTGACTGGGCAGTTTAGTACTTGGGTGCTCAAATGCCTCCTGGTCTGAGGACTAAGTGCTGAATTCTTGGTTGCCCCAGGTTTTTTAATAAAGTGGAAGTGCAGCCCAGCAAACAGGCATCATCTTGAAGCTATTTAGCAGATATGCAGTAAATTGGAGCCCTCAACAAGGCTGGCAGTACCATTTGAGCAGCAGAAGCCAAGGTCTTTCTTGGGCTCTGCTATTTCTCTGCCTGTGTGCCACTTAGGTGACACACTAGTGCCTCTAGATTTTATCCTGTACTTACACAGGCTAAATATAGAAGTCCTCCAAAGTTGTTTGAAAACGCTTTCCACTTCAGATCTCTAAATGTCTTATACATTATTACAAATGGGAAACTTGAGAGTATTTTGACAGTGTCAAGCCTACAGTCCAAATACTCTTCATAGGATCCTGATCCAATTTACTTGGAGTTTGGTGGGTACTGAAGCCAGTTTCAAAGTGCTCCTAGTTCCAGGCTGAAGCAGCACATTCCATTGACAAGAACTTGCCAGAAAAAAAGCTGCCAAGCACTGAGGAGTGTTCAGCCCTTTGGACTGCAGACTAACTTGTCTGTGAGCTGGCTATGGTCTTAACAAATGCATTTCAAATACCGAACCCTGGTCTTCGCTGATCAAAATTTAGTGCTTTGAAGAGTGACACCAATTTGTTCACAGACTAGTGCTGACCCTCACACCTGCTTCAGCAGTTTGGAATTTAGCCACTGTGTGCTGGAAACCAAATTTGCAACCATGTCTCCCTCTGAAATGTGCTCCTCCAGCCATGTGAACAGAGGTTTTTGCAGCTACACTTGCACAGGTCAACAACCACAATAGTAAAGTGCATGTTGGTTTTAGAGTATATCCCCTTGAGCTTTCATAAATGCTCTTTTCAGGCTCTAATAGCATCGGTGATGTGTATGTGCAGGTGTCAGTTGTGTTGAAGTATGCTTGCAGGCATTCATGGCTGCACAGGATTGATGCAACTGGGGGCTGTATAGCAGGTGCTGAAAAACTAGCTCTTTTTCTTTTGGTTTTAGATTCTTAGAGCTCTTTGACTGCAAAACTATTCAATTGTATTAAAAATACAGTTATTTTTTGTAGCATTATAAGCATAACTGTCATGATTGCAGTTTTAATCTGTCACGGGTTTGATCTCACAAAAAAGAAAAGTTTTATTAGAGGCATTTTCTAATAATGTATTTTTAATCCTAAATGCCTGAAAGCAGGGGTTATTTGCCAAATTCTAAGTGGTAAACAGCAGGAATGCGTCATATGCTTCTGTAGCCACTTTCAAAAGATGCTGCCAAGGTATATAATGCATCAAAGTTTATGTTGAAAAAGGAAAGTCAGTTGGTTCAGATACTGTTTTCAGCCTGAAGCTTGTTGTCATGTTTCGATGTTTGCTTGCTTTCTGAAAAGGTTGGGAGCCATTTCCTCTCCTGGTTTGGGAAAACTTGCATGACTGAGCCCTTCTCTAATGGTTATGATGTGAACCCTGGAGAGCCCAAGATCTCTGTTACTTTACTCTCAGTGAATGAAATGTCAGCAGGAATGGGCAAGACCTACTAATCAGAGTAAAATCTGGTAACCTGGTCCAATTACGTAATGGGTTGAGCTAATTTTGTTGTCTCTGGAATTAAAGGGAGGCATGCAGGGGAGGTTTACTGGATGGCAGTTCATGACAGAAAATGCAGGATTCTTCAGAAATTCCTGACCCTTGCTTCTAGGACCTTTTTGAAATCACATCAACATCCTTTATAAAAAAAGCCTTTTTCTAGAGAGCTATACAGAGGATCTGAAGCATATTATGCACTCACATTCCAGGTTCTCTAACCTTCTGAAATAATTGGCAGCTAGTCTGCTTCAAGGATAAAATTCATAAAACAGGGAAAGCCTCCCATATGCTGCCCTTTTAAGGCAAGTCTTCTCATTACTGGAAAGCAGGAGCACAGTGATGGTAAAATACTGTAAGGATCATTTATCAATCATGCTATCAGCAAAGCTGCAGAAACACAGAACTAGGGAAATTAGACAGGGAAAAGCTCTATTTTTCATCTTCCTCTTTCTACCAACACAAAACTTTCTGGTGCTTTATGTCTCTTAGTTTTAAAAGTTCAGATCAAGGAGCCATGTCACTATTTCTTGCAGGAAACTTCCCCTCATTTTTAGCAGTTCCCATAACCAAGAAGTATATTTGTTTCATGTTCTTATTTTGGTGCTATTATGTCTGGTGATAACCTTATGTGGCAACCTGAATAATTCATACTGTAATGTAGCCATCATCCCTAAGGTGTCTTTGGCCAAACTATGTTCATTTTACCTTGTATTGTTTACCCACTTTTTAATCTTTTCCAAATGCTTCCCCCTTCAGCACCTTATCATTTTTGTTTCTCTTTTGTGAGCTTGCTCCCATTTGTTTTCCCTTTTGTATTCCAGATAAGAAAGACACACAGTGACACCCAGGTTATTTAGTACCTTTCAGCTACTAAACAAGTGTGCTGAGCTGCATTTGCAGAAAGATCACTTTTGGCTGCTGTATGACAATGAAAACCTGTGATGGACTTAACTGGAGTAGAAACAGAGAAAACTCTAACATCATTATCCTGTCTTCTCCCATTTCTCCCCAGGTTTAGCAGTCTGCATTTTTTCTGAAGCTAATCTTTTCTTCACAGTGTTTTTATACTATCTGCCTCTATTTTATTTCTGCTGTGTTCACAATCCCCTTTCCTTTTTAGTGTCATTGGTTAATTTAACTGATTTTCTTCCTTCTTCCCTAGTTCTTGTCAGGATTTTAAATGAGGTTCTGACCCCATTTTTGTGATGCTCCCTTCAATACCTTGTACCACCAGCATGGTTGCCAAAAACATTAAGCTATCAAGTGCTTGGTCCATGTGAACTTATGAAATCTTCAGGTCATGCAGGAAGCTATAAGCATCTCAATGAAAGAAGCAGACAGTCATGAGCAAGGAACAAAATCTGATAAAGGGCATTCAATAATCTCAAACAAATACAACTGTCAGCTCTATGTTGATGAGTCACAGATGTACCTCTCTGTTCCTAGCTTCTTGATTTCCTCTTCCTGACTCTCGACACTAATTACTGGGAGAGTGAGAGGTTTGTTACTTTATCCTTCCAGCTTCCTTTTGATTCTAGCAAAAGTACAAATACATTCCCAGTCTTCTAATATTTCATTTGTTTTGGCGTTTTCTTCCCACTAAATAGTTGCAGTATCCTTTCCATTTAATGAGATGGTTTCAGCTTTCTCTCCTGTTTAAGGGGTTGGAAATCAGCAGTGAACAGGAATAGTCCATTGCTTTGGTCTGTAGTTTAGGGTATCTGTGAGAAGAAAAGGAAACAATTGTGAAGGCTGTCTGCAGACAGAATGGTCTTCATTTTGCTTTTGTAATTTTATTTAGAGTACAAGGCTTAGTAAATTAAACCAGATTCAGTTCAGCAGAAGGCAATGGTGTTCAAATGCTATAAATTTTATTTTCCCAGAGAATTATTATTTTGAAAAAGTTAGCTTTTAGCATGTGTTTTATATTTTTTCCTCAAATTTACTTACTTCTATAGTTAGCAACGTATAAGTTCTAAGAGGGTTTTATACAAGTTACGTAACCACACATAGTGTTCTGCATTCTGATTCCATTGTTCTTATTATAGTGTAAAGGAGACATTTTCAGATGGCCATTAGTGTTGTATTGTGTCATACTAATTTATTAGATTGTGGTTTTCTAAGTAATAGACAGTGGTCTCTAAAGGGTATTGCAGCAGCTCCACAGCATCATAAGAATTTGTATGTTTTAGAGATAAGTCCATTATATGGAGTCATGCATGTAGGATAAACAGGCAGCACAAGGAGGCTTTATCAGTGTAGAGCCCCCCAAGGGTTGCACGCAACACAAGGAAATCCAATTAGAGCCACAGGGAGTTTTTTCAATCTCTTAATCGGCATTGCAGCACTGCAGACGGGTATTTTTGTCCACTACTTAAACTTTATTACTCCATTTTTCTGTCTGTAGCCCTTCGCCTGGCCAACCCACCTTGAAGAGACAGCAGGCAGAACCATATAAAACTTTTTATGACCTTGGCATCTGCACTGTTTTGTCGCATGAAACATAAGTACAATTGTGACAATGAAGAGGAAGCCAGCAACCCTTTAAGTTGGTTTTACAGGAGCAATTTGCCCTGCATGCCAATCACAAGAGCTGGCTGCTCCTCCTGAACAACACTTCACCCACCCTTAATGACTGTAAACAGAATTGGCAAGACCAACTGCTTTTTGTGGCTAATGCTTTTGAAAGAGGAGACAGGATGATGTAGGGCAAAGGAGCAGGTGTTGGCTGCATCCGAGCTCTGGTTTTCACAGGGGTAGAGATTCATTGTGTGACCTTGCATTGAGTCACTTGACTTCCAGTGTTTCAGTTGTGCTATAAAATTGACTAAAAGCAGGACTTAAACCAGACACTGCATCCTGGGTAAATAACATACTCAGAGGACACATATAGGAGGAGGGGATTAGGTTTTTGTATCTTAAAATACCTTTCCTGACAGAGAGGGTGGGTCTGCTATGGATGAATAATCTCTTAGCATAAATGACTGTTATTTCCAGTGATGGCTTACCAGGTATATGTATCAAAGAGTGATACAGTCTGCTTGATTTTATGGTACATTAACTTTGCCAGAATGCATTTATTATATTTAAAACCTGCTAGGTACTTGCAGTGGGAACAAAGATTGTATAATTATTTTTTCTTTAGCTTGTGGGAAACCAAATGCTTTGAATATAAAGGATTCTAGGGGTGAAAAGTTCATGCTGTTCACCCCTCCATGGTGAGAGTATAGGCAAAAGGTAATCTGATTACTAATTTGAAAACAGATGAAACAAACCAATATAGTGGTGAAATAACTGCTACTTCAATTTCTGCCCTTTTTTATTATTGGAAATAGTAAATAGATGCAATAGGTGAGCTGTGAAGCAAATCTTTCATTATTTTATAATAAGCATCTTCTCCAATTAATTAATCACCTTGCAATAAATAGCTTCAGCGTTTTTATTTTAAAACATATACACAAGCTTTTGCTGCAGCAGCAATAAACAGCAGGAAATGTACCAATGTTCAACCCCTGTTTTAAATGAGGAATGCAGACTCTATGAAATTAATGGAAATATCTTCATTAAGTTTGCTGGCTTCATTACCTCAGAAAACAATCATCTGTTCTTGAAAGCATTGAGAAATCTCCATGAGCAAATTCATAGGAAGTGTAAGATAAACGTTTCAATTTTGGATGGTTTTCCATACAGGTCTTCTTACATCCCAACTCAGTTACTTTATTATCTGATCTCTTGTCATTTATATGATAATAACTGCTCCGCCTTCTTTACTCTGTTTTGTACACTGGTCAATACTTGCTCTAACTATATGGGGAAAAAGGTGTCTGTATGGATACTGTGATATGCAGAAAGCCATCTGATCTTCATTTCTCAGCAATGAAACCCATTGATCCTGATATATATATTAAAAAGTTAAACTCACCACTGCATTTGGAAAGCAGAAAACAACTTGCTAGTTCCACAGCTCCTCCTATGCTTGGAATAAGAGAAAGGATTAAAATGATGCATATTTAAAATAGAAGAAGCCTCAAGCCCCTGAGCAATAACAAGCCAAAGAAGATAATAAATACTGTGATATAGATATGATATGGACATTGTCCTTTGCTCTGTGAAGAGAGAGATAACCCACAAGAGCTCTGAATTTATCAGAAATAGTTTTTAAGTTACCTAGAGTACTTTGAATGCAAAAGTACCAATGAAAATAATATAGTTACAAATAATGATGTGTTGTAGTATACAGAGGGCCAAACAAGCTTGCTGTTCTGATGTCTAAGTTTTTAACTGTCCAGCTATAGCATTCTTTTACTGGAGATTTTTTTGATACATAGCACTTTTTCTCCATGCTCCATATCTATTTTGACATAGTTCTTGGAAGGACAAAAGTAGAAGGAAGCATAAACTCTTCTACATGGCCAGTTCCCAACAGCTATATGGATGTGATTTGCACTATTAAAGTAAATATTTTTCATACTTTGCACAGCATTATTTGTGCTCGGTCTCTTTTAGTGTGAGATACAACACATTGTTGACTATGATGTATAGATGCTGTGAAACAATAGCTGGGGCGATGCACAACACTATTTAAATTTTTAATGAATTGAATGGTTTAAAATGAAGTAGACCCAATGTATGTGTTTTAGTTTCTAACACATAGGGGAACACACAAGGAAACTTAATATAAACTATATACTTAAAGAATCGAAAAAAAGTATTGAAAATACTGGGGAAAAAAATCAGTTCAAAGTTTGATCAGATCCACCTCCATGTAGACTGTGATAGCTGGAGATTGACTTATTGACCTCAGAGGGGAACACAGTATTTCAGTCACTGTTATGCTTCCATAATGCTGTTAAATAGTGTTCCAGACTTACAGCAGTGAATTATAATTTTGAGGAGAAGAAGGGTACAGTAGAAGTTCAAGTTTCTTTCCTAGAAAGAAATACATATATTCTCTGTGGAAAAAGACCTGGGAGTCCTGGTGGACAACAGGATGACTGTGAGCCAGGAATGTGCCCTTGTGGCCAAGAAGGCCAATGGTATCCTGAGGTGCATCAAGAGGACTGTGGCATGCACGACAAGGGAGGTTGTCCTCCCCCTCTACTCTGGTGAGGCCTCATCTGTAGTATCACTTCCAGTTCTGGGCTCCCTGGTTCAAGCTAAATGCTACAAAGATGATTAGGGGACTAGAACATCTATCTTACGAAGAAAGACTGAGGGACTTGGGGCTTTTTAGCCTAGAGAAGACAAGACTGAGGGGGGATCTTATCAATGGTTATAAATACTTATTGGGAGGTGTCAGGAGGTTGGGGACAGACTCTTTTCAGTGGTGCCCAGTGACAGGACAAGAGGTAACGGGCACAAACTTGATCATAGGAAGTTCCATCTAAACATGAGGAGGAACTTCTTTACTTTGAGGTTGGCAGAGCACTGCAATAGGATGCCCAGAGTGGTGGTCGAGTCTCTGTCTCTGGAGACACTCAAAACCCACCTGGACACCATCCTGTGCAACCTGCTTTAGTTGAACCTCTCAGGCAGGGGAGTTGGACTAGATAATCTCCAGAGGTCCCTTCAAACCACTATCATTCTGTGCTATTGTCTTAAAATTACTGAGACTAGTTCTATACATTAAGGGACATATTTGACTTATCTCTTAAATCATCAGTGATTTTTCCATGAGAATTGGCAAAACATTTTCTAAATTAATATTTTGAAATTATGATTCATGATCTTCCTTGAATTTGACTGATGGATCATTGAAAAGCAAAAACCATTTGGCACCTTTTGTTTTGATGGAGGAAAACAGCAATGATATAGAGAATGATACTAAAAGAAACTGCTAGTCATGGGGCCACTCGCTTCCTTTCAATTGTCTACAGAGTCAACCCATCACCGCTGTTTTCAGAAGTTAACAAATTAAGAGATGAACTTTCTTCAGTAACTGTCTCATGAATAAAGAACAAGAACATAAGTATTTTAACTGTCAAGTTGGTGTTCTACGCTATTGACTGCAAATATAAAGTTATGCATGTTATGTTAGAAGCTGAGAAATCATATAAAGATTAATCAAGCCAGCACATCAACTCATTGTATCACTGATCCTCCACTGAAAACAGCTGGTATTTTGCTAGCAGTACATGCCAGAAATGGGACATGATTCTATATTGCAGTGTCAGAGATGCCTTTGTTAACTGAAACAATTCTCTGAGTCAGCAGAATTAATGTTGAGTATAAATACATTTTCTGACAAATCTCAAGCATACCAAGAAAGCAATCCATTGCAATCTAGCAGATGCGCTTCACATTCAGTAACTTTGTCAGGATGTTGCTTGAGATCTGATGGTAATTACTGATGTGTCATTTGGGGTGTGTTGTTGAGCAAAGTATATTAAAACTCAATTTATTTCATCAGTTAGCACCCAGTTTACATTATACAGTATGTTAAAAGAGCATTCACACTGGAATTTTAAAGGTGGGCATGTGACTGCAAAAAAATCTTCAAAATGTAATAGCACAATAATTCTCTAGCTATTTTATTGCTTAAGTCTACCAGAACCCATCTCTGGCCTCGTAATTCAGAGGCAGGTTTAACTACCTCTTCCACTACAGCTTTCCTCTATAATCTTGGGTACGTCACTTTCTTCTTTGTGCTATGTCTCATCGTTCCTATGAACGAAGTATTATTCAGGGTGAGGATGAAATCATAACATACTGAAACCCATCCTGATTCCAGAGTAATTCAGGGCAACATGTAAATGTCATGGAAAGGAAGAACAAACCACTCCTCAAACCACTTAAGGAGCAGATTATGATTGAAATCAGAGTAGACGTAGGGACTTGGCTTGCTTATGCACCACATGGACATGTCTGTCTTAGAAAAGGGAGAGGTGGTAGATGTTGTGCAAGAAGGTGCAGCAGCTTCAGGAGAACAGGGTATCCTCTGGCTACTGAAGGTTTTGTGAAACATTTTTGTTTTTAAAAATTACAATACTGCAGCATCATGGGCAGAAATCTGCCCCTCTTAGGCTACTGAGGAACTGTGAGTCCTGTTGGTTTAATGAACTCTCTGTTAACGTTATTTCACCTTTCCAACTTTTCTTTTTCACATATTGATTCCTTTCCCTCCCACAAAGCCTAAGAACACACCTTTTGTTACCTCTCTAACATAGTTAAGCCCAGGGCTGTGGAGAGATTTTAAGCCAATTACAATAATAAACAATAGCTAAAATCACCTGTTAATACCTACTGCTGCGATCTGTATGTTCAGATGAGGTGGTCTTTAGTCCTATGAGTTCATACCTCCTGCCTCCAAGTGAAGTACGTGATTGAGGTTTACTGGCATAGTCCCGGCTTTTTTTATTTTCCATAGGTATTGATAGTTCTTGGACTGGAATGAAACATTTTCCCATTGTAAATAACACAGATACCATTGTACTGTCCCTGCAAAAAATACTGGGTGTAGTGACAAGCCTTACATAATGTCTTGAAGGCCCAAATTCTGTGACTTTTCTCCCTTTGACCGTATCTTACTATGGAATTAAGGAGGCTGTTTTCAGTTATTTAAGAGAAATAAGCACAGGAGAATAGAGCCCTAAGAAATGAACATTAGTTATCCCAAAAGGGACCTAGTGAGAATGGAAGCTTAAAAGAGTCTACACCGTTTAATTCATGCACCATCTGTTTTTAGGAAAATTAGCACAGATTAGATTTTCCAACTCATCTGAGGCTAAGAAAGTGCCTTTAGAACCTGTAGTATTTGGTTAAGCGTTAAAAACAAATTAGTATCGTTTTACTTACTCTGTGAATACTGTGCATATTACTTCATTTTGTAGTAAGCTATAAGAATTGTAATGGCAAAATAGAAAACTGATGCCTCTGAGCAAGCCACTCTTTGCCAGAACGTTTCTTATCTGCCTTAGAGAAGTACTTGACATTCTTGTCCTCTTCTAAGGACTGTTTTGTTAGACGTGACTGTTTTGTATAAACTCAGTTCTTGCACAGGACCAAGAAATTTGTTCACTGTGACCTCCAATTTGTGTTCATTCTCTCGGTTTGGCTGTAAGTGGGTGTTGTAAGCTTCAAGACACACAGTTTCATCCAAATGTAACTGAAGAATATTACCCTCCCCATAAAATAATCCTCCTACTCAAGGACCGTTGTGGTAGTTTAGTAAAGCCGTGGCGGTTCAGTCTCCGCTGGCAACCGAGCCACTGTCCGCCACGCCGCGGCGGGGGGGGGGGGGGGGGG